>JAMSGM010000014.1:121355-177335 GCA_030462875.1 Grigorovia humatica | reverse complement strand
ATAACCAGAGACAAAAATACAAATATATTTTTCTTTTAAAATTGGTCACTAAATTATGAATTCTACTAATTCTAATTTTAATAACAAACAAGTTCATGGAGCAACGGTGTCTGCTAACATTTTATTATTAGTTTCACCCTAAATCTTGTATTAAGGTATTATAAGTTAATTTACATTACAACAAAAACCCGTAATTTAAATATAATTTTTATATTTCTACATTGGTCATCTTCCAAATAAATATTTTTTGCACCACATACTTATATTTCTTGAAGACCCATAAACTTTCTCCACAAGATCTTAAATATCTAATAGACATTCGCTATAAGATATTTTTTTTTTCAAGAGATAAATCTGTAGAAGAAGAAAATTTGAAATAATGATATAGTGGAAGCTACCAGATTCCTGGTTGAGTTTACTCATCTTAGAATTATAAATGGAACTTCCTTTCTTAAAAAGTATATAAAATGTAATATATAAAAGACGAAAATATTTTTCAGTTTTTTTTGAAGTCATCGCGGATTTTTCACAAAATCCGGTTAACAGAAAAACATCTCTTTATAAAACAATTCATAAAATATATGATTGACACTTGATAGTATCAATTTACTCATATATTCCAACATGATCTACATTCTACTACTCGAAGTATTTTGTCATATCAAGAAAAATGAATTTTGATATCCAAGGCATCAACCATGAAAAAAAAGAACAGCTTTTACCTGGTGATTCAAAAGTTGTTCAAGTAAATTGTTTTTTAGGCACTAGAATCACTTATTATATATTGAATTTCCTTGTTTATGTTTCTTTATTCGACTTCAACGCATTTCATTTAATAACTCATTGAAAAGTATATAGTATGTCTACTATTTATCATTGTGAATCTTTGAGTTTTGGTTGTTTCTTTTGTTTGTAGGCAAGATATTTTCAGTAATGTTGTTTAGGTTCTTGATGAACTTCGCCTACATTTTAAAGGCAAAAAAAATTATGCCGAATCTTACTAAAAACCACTGCTCAATAGAATGATAATATTTAAAAAGTTTGAGAACAGAACAAATTCAGAAGCAAATAAATATTTATACGTGTAATCAATACAGGTTGTTACATTGATCAGTTAAATACCAAAAATAAACTTACTATTCTTCTGATTAAAAACTTTCACAAAGAAGGTCAAAAGTTAACATTTTAATTTTAAGTCTGTAAAGAAAAGCTACTCATAATTCAAATAGGATAATTTCCAACCATGTTCTAACTTCAACATGATAGTCAGGTTTCTAGTTGAACTATTTTTTTGCTGTCAAAATATTAAACCTTCAAGAAAGCTACAATTCAGGTATACATATCAATTTACATGTCACTTTTCTAGCATATTATTAGTAGATAAAAAATCCTTTTTTTAGCAATTACAGTCATTATCCGGAGGAATAGTTAATCATTTCCAGAATAATCTCGTAACAAACAAACTTTTGAAACAAAGTAATTGTGGTAAAGTATTTATTTCCAAACTAGACATCTGGAAAGAGAAATAAGGACGCTTAATAGTTTATTTTTAAGGTTGAACCAAACATCTAAAAAGATAACGCACTAAAACCAGTAATGCTAAATAATTGAAATACATAAACAGATGTTCTTCTTTTTCGTCCAAACCGTCAAAAAGCTTCCCCACAACTTCTCTACATTCACGCTATATGGTCATATGAAAACCCATTTTATATTTTTTGTATTTTGTTTATCTCAAAAAGAGTACTCAAAAACATGAAGAAAATTCTACTTCCGTGGTGGTTAATTCATCCAGGAATATGATAACTTAATACATTGAGTAGTTTTACATTAATATATTGTCTTAAATAATAGGCTAAGCTAACTGTTAGGTATCAATCTCAAAGATATATGTGGAGAAGAATTTATTAAGATAATAGCAGTACTTCATTTCAAAGCTTCATATACTAACTTAAACTGCATACGATTCACAATAAAACCTTAAACCATAATCATCAGCCCAACGTCTTGTATTTTCAACTAAACCCTTAGGGCCAGCAGCCAGCACCCAAACTTGTGATAAGATTTTTGATTCATCTTCAATTTGACTTACAGGACATTCTACATCGATATTATTATTAAATATTACATTGTTTTGTAAATTAGTTGAGCTATTTTCGTGACTATTATCCATGTGTACATTTACGTGTCGAGTGTACCCTTCAGGATCACATTCATTTTGTAAACACCACTTATAATGGTCATTGTTTAACTCTGGTCTTCCATAATAAACTTCGATGTATGACGGTATCCTAATTTTACTACAATTGGAAGTAATTGGAGTTATATAATTGTTATCATTCAGAGTTTCAACACTTGTTGGTGGTTCCACTATAGCTGGCTCTCTGAAGGCTTTACCTTCAAGATTCTTTTTAATTGCATCTATCCTAACATTATGTGCTGTATTTTTCTTATTACTATTAGAAGTAGTAACATTTGAATGGGTAGTTGCTGTGGAACTATAAGTATTGGTGAAATCAATCTCATCACTATTAATAACGGTACTATTTCCTGTATTCGAAGATTTCGAATGTGAGTGACTCAACTCGTAACTTTCTGTATAACTTGTGGCAGGTACGATTTTATTATGTTGAGGTAAAACCTGCACGTCATCATTTTGATTATCTTCTGGTTCATAATAATTAATTTCGATATCTTGATCAGTATTAACATTGCCAGTAATGTATATTTCGAGACCTTGCATATGATTTCTATTGAAAAAATTTAACAGATTCAAATCGTGATAATCTCTTGTAACCCAAATTAATCTCACATTACAACCAGTGCTATTTAAAATATGTAGTAATGGCAAACCAAATGAAATGCCGGATCCGCCTACCACGATTAATACTTTCTTGGCACGAAAAATATAATGAACTGATGAATACGTTATACTAGAACGTATTGTACTAATTATAGGACTTTGTAAGGAGTATCTGTCAGTATCAATACTTCTATTTTGATCAAGTTGCATAAAATGGAAATTTGACTCGAAGGCGCCAGTGATGTAATATTTTGCGCCATGAATTAAGGGGAAATTACCATTTCTTACCAGTAACTTGATGGTATTGGAGTCGTTGGGTAAACTTATCACAGTGAATGGATGTGATAATGGTACTAACCAATAAATTATTCTTTTCCATAAATAAGTATGGACAATATTGATTCTGACATGTGCTGATGGATACAGTGGTTTTCTCACTACAGATTGCAATGGAAACTCCAATAACGTTAAGGAGTGAGAAATAGGTATTAGATTTATTTCCGTTGAATTTGTATGGCGAAATCTGTAGACTATTTGGAAAAGCAAAATAGCAATGTTCAGTAATGTGTAGTAAGGTACTGCAGGTCTTGCATGTAGATAAATTGTTAAGATGGATAGCCAGGTTAGTATATAATGAGTAAAATAGAATAATTTAAAATTGTAACGTCTAAAATATTTCAAAGAAGTGATTCCTATTGTTATAAATAAGATAATTGTCACCACCCCCCACAAATTTGCAATCTTTCTCATCTTCGTAAAGAAAGTACCTTGTAAAAGAAAGAAATAAGCATATAAAATGGAATGTAACAATGATGCTAGAATCATTACCCTAGAGATCCATTTATGCAAAGGTAGTAAATTTAAGTATAAGATGTTTGGTAGAAAAGATGGCTTCGATGTTAGTAGGAGTAAAGGTGGCCACATTGCCACTGCGATTCTGCCTAATCGTTTAGTTAATTGAATCAGATCACTTTGTATGTTCCACATTGAGCAACAAATAACCAAGAGAGACCATAATATAAAAAGCCGTAACGAGTTGTTATGGTAGATATACAGTCTGTGGAGTTTTAACCTCTTGTTGATGATGTACTGCCGCAACCGATGGTAGTAGCGATATACAAAGTTGCAATTAAGGAAGTAATCCAGCAACGGATGCACGATTAGTATGATAGCCAAACATGCGATGAAGCAGTACTGGGAGTACTTGTAGATGTTGTCCCTCCGCACCTGTTTGGGAACGTCGTTGTGGAAATGGGGTATCCATTGCGACCAAAGAGTCTCGTTGTGCATTGCGTCTAGCAGCGAGTTTGGGGTGTCGTTGTGGCTGGGAGGCTGGCTTCGTGACCTTCCTTTATATGGTATGGCAGAAACAGGTGCAATTTTCGCCCTGGGCCGCAGGGCTGCCGGGATCTCGGAGTCTGGAATCGCCCGCTAAAATTGCGCTGCTGGAAGGAGCGTCTGGGATGGTGGGCAGGAGGTCTCCTTCTGGCCGTGGGCGGAGTCCTGCGGGCGGGAGGGAGGAGATTAGAAGGGGCGTCTCTGTGAACGTGGTGCTGACAGCGGTATTGCAGCGATGGACCCACTGTGAGTACAGCAAGGGTCCATCAACATGCGCGAACGACGGGTAGCGCCATCATATCTACCATACAGGTTATATGACCAGTGCTGCCTTCCGTAAAATCGTTACTTGGTCTCTTGCCTCAATTCACTGGAGGAATGTCTGTACTGAAGCGTAGACAAGATACACTACATACAGGATCTTACATACAGGGTGTTTACTGGGCAATGAGGTGAAGAGGATATATTCAACACAAAGCCAACAACACCTATAAAGTGTTACTATTATTGTCACATGCCCGCTACGACACTGGACATATCCAGTTCGAAATGGAAAGCTTTGGCTGTTCGCGACGGCTGTGCCCATAGAAAGAGCAGTGGACGAGTCATTGTCAGCCTGGATACTCAAGTTGAGTATCCATCTGGTAATCAAACTTTACGCCATTTTCTTTTTCATCGAGTTTGAGATTTTTCAGATACTCACATTACAGCAAACAAATATGTTATGTTAAGGACACAATGCCCCAAGCAAACTGTCAAATGTTTGAATGTAGAAACACTTCGTCGGTATCTTGGCCTCACAGTCTCAAAATTATCTTACTCAACTATTGTTGAGGATGATGACATAACTTTGCAAAAATTTAATGAAAAGCCCATCGTTAACGAAGTGGGTATCCAGTACTTGAGTAAGTCACTACATGACCAATTATTTGCTACCAAGAAAAAGGTTGACCACCGCAATAACAATAAATGGGATTTATCCAAGTCTAAGAATGAAAAATTATTGAAATTAGCTAAGATGGCACTTTCAAATAACGAACTATTGGGTAAAAAAACTTGTATCTCTGAACCCATTTCCTTTAAATTACCGAAATTACAAGGTCGTTCATTGGATGAACATTTCCAAAAATTAGGTCACTTTTCTTCAGAACCATATAAAACAATGGCATTGGAAAAATTTACTAAGATTCCAGAAATGCCAACCACTTGGTTGAGAAAACCAGGTTGGACTCGCTATATAGTTGGTAAAGAGCCAGAATTTGTACCATATCCCTTAGAACAAACATTGGTCTTTGATGTGGAAACTCTTTATAAAATATCACATTATCCAACTTTAGCTACCGCTGTATCTGAAAAGGCTTGGTATTCTTGGTGTTCACCTTTTATATGTCCAGGTGATGATACTAATGATTTTAAACATTTAATCCCTCTAGACACTTTGAACAAAGAAAGACTGATTATCGGTCATAATGTTTCATATGACAGAGCACGAGTTCTTGAAGAATACAATTTTGGGCAAACAAAATCTTTTTACTTAGATACACAATCACTACATATTGCAACAACTGGATTATGTTCTAGACAAAGATTTTTGTACAAGAGAAACCATAAAAAGAAGGAAATGCTAAGAAATGAGAAAGATGAAGATTTAGAAAGAAGTATTGCAAATGATGTAGAAGATGATCCTTGGTTGGCCGTCTCAGCATTAAATTCCCTTAAAGATGTAGCCAAATATCATTGTAATATAGATATGGATAAAGAAGTGAGAGATTTTTTTGCCGAAACTGATAAACAAGTCATTATTGACAATTTTCAACTCTTAATGTCCTATTGTGCTAAAGATGTTGAAGTAACATCTAAAGTCTTTGACAAAGTTTTTCCCGCTTTCTTAGAAAAATGTCCACATCCCGTATCATTTGGTGCTTTGAAACCATTAAGCAATTCTATTCTACCATTGAGATACTCTAAATGGAATAATTATGTGGAAAAATGTGAAGAAGTTTATCAAATGTCTATGAATGAAATTGAACAAAAAATCATTGACGTTGTTGAAAATTTGGTAAAACTAAAAGCAAAACCTGAAAATGAACTAATTGAACATGTTTCAAACGATCCTTGGTTACGTCAATTAGATTGGACAATAAAACCTTTAAAACTAACCAAGCAAGGTAAGCCATATAAGAATCAAAAATTACCAGGATACCCGGAATGGTACAGATCATTATTCCCATCTGCAAAATCCGCAAAACCTGATATCTCTTTAAATAAAAGACAAATACCAATATTTTTCAAATTATCTTGGGAAAACTATCCTGTAGTGTGGACAGATTTTTCTGGTTGGTGTTTTGCTGTGCCACAGGATTTAGTAGATGGGTTTAAATCAAGAAGTTATGTTTTAGCTGACTCCGACGAACGTGAGTCATATAAAATCGAGAATAAAACTGATGATGTCTTGATTAAAATTCCACATCCCAACGGCCCTGATGAAAGGTGCACTAAACTCTTTAGTAAATCATACGTTCACCATTTCGAAAAAGGAATTATCACTTCTAATTCAAAATTTGCTAAGGATGCAATTAAATTAAATGCGTCGTTGACATATTGGAAATCAACAAGAGATCGAGTGAAGGAACAATTTATTGTTCCTAAGCGACAAATTAAGAGTCAATTCAAATTCGATGAAGTCAACTGTAAGAATGACGGAACTGAGAGGGATGATAATGATCTTGCCATTATCTTACCACAAATAGTGACAATGGGCACTGTTACAAGAAGAGCAGTGGAGAAAACATGGCTTACTGCATCCAATGCTAAAAAAGACAGATTAGGTTCAGAACTAAAAACACAAGTAATTGCACCAGATGGTTACTGTTTTGTTGGTGCTGATGTTGATAGTGAAGAGTTATGGATTGCATCGTTAGTTGGCGATTCTGTCTTCAAAATACATGGTGGGACTCCTATCGGTTGGATGTGTTTAGAAGGTACTAAGAATGAAGGAACAGATTTACATACCAAAACGGCAAATGTCTTGGGTATATCGCGTAATGATGCTAAAGTGTTCAATTATGGTAGAATCTATGGTGCTGGTGTTAAGTTTGCCGGTCAGTTATTAAAGCAATTTAATCCAACTTTGACAGATGAAGAAGCTAAAAAGACTGCTGTTAAGTTGTATGAACATACCAAGGGTAAATCCAAACATTCTAAAATGTTCCAAAAATTTTGGTATGGTGGTTCAGAATCCGTTGTTTTCAATAGATTAGAAAATATCGCTAATCAAGATATACCAAGAACACCAGTGTTAGGTTGTAGTATAACTAACGCCTTAATGAAAAGTAATTTAAGTTCAAATTCATTTCTACCTTCAAGAATTAATTGGACCATTCAATCATCAGGGGTAGATTATTTACATTTATTATGTTGTTCTATGGAATATCTTATCAAAAAATTCAAACTTAACGCAAGGTTTTGTATCTCTATTCATGACGAAATTAGATATCTTTCATCAAAAGAGCATGCCTATAAAGTTGCAATGGCATTGCAAATAAGTAACTTATGGACAAGGTCTATGTTTTGTGAACAAATGGGTATTGACAACCTACCACAAAACTGTGCTTTCTTTTCTGCTGTTGACATCGATCATGTCTTAAGAAAAGAAGTTGACATGGATTGTATCACGCCAACTAATAAAGTTGCCATCCCACATGGTGAGAGTTTAGACATCAAACAGCTACTCTCAGAACCTAGTTCTGTTTTACAGAATGAAGACACTTCTATAGATGCTTCCAATTTACCTTATAAAAAAAGGACACCAACATTTGAGGAATATAATAAGCTATACTCTGATGCATTCCTAGACTATTTCTTAACTATGCAAGTGCAAACTAATAAGGAAAGTATTAAAACTCTAGAACAGGACTATTTGCAACGTATCAGGGAGCAGGAGCTTGCACAGGATGGTGAAGTACGTGAATACAGTTTATGCGATTATCTCTCCAATGTTCAAAAGGGTAAACAAAAGAAACTTGACATTATTTCATTCAGTATGTTGCCAGAACAAATTCAACTCAACGAGCAGCACAGAATACTTCGTGCCGACATAAAACCCGGACTGGTGAAGGGCAGGAAGAAGACTCAGAAGCAGATCACAGACAAAAAATCTGTCAGAAAATCCTCAAAACCCCAGCCAACCACCCTTAGTGATGCCAAACCCTATATAAATGCACCAACAGTTGAGAATGAAGTGTCTGGAGGATTCTGAGACCACCAACAACCATCACTTCTGTCACTGTGTGATGTACTACGGCCTTGTCTGTAAGACTAACCGGGTAAAAAGATAATTATATATTCTACGTAATTTAAAGATAAAGATTTCTACAATAAAGGTGATTAACGTTCCATCGGCAGTTCCATTCGTGGGTACACAGCTATTACAGGCACATTTATAATAGACTACTTTACACCAGCAAATAGATATCTTTGTTATAGACATGTCTTTTGATTGGTTAAATATACCTGGCCTGGACATTGACAAGAGCTTGCCTAACGTAACGGCAGATAATGGAGTAATTGCACCACCTAACGTTTCATTTGGTCCTCCGAAACCTGAAATTGCTCCTCAAAAGAAATCTAACTCCAATAATCCTTTTGCAACCAAAACTATAACTCCAAATGATAATAGCGTAGTGGATACAAAAATCCCTATAAATGATACACCCAAATCTACAACTGCTTTCAAAACAAATGGAAACTTGAACCATACAACTGCTACAAATACAAACTTGACTACGAATGTGCCCACAGATCATTCACATGACACTCAGCAGACTAACTATACGGAAACTGAGGAAGATCTAAAAGTTGCTTTATCGCTTCACCAAAGTCAGTTAACTCATGAAGAAACAAGGACATATCTAAGATGGTACAAATATATAACGACTAAAACACATGGCAAATTGGTGAGATTATCAGATGTTTTCAAGTTTTTGACTAACTTCCATATCGAAGATAAGTCGAAAGAAAGAATTGAACTGATCTTTAGAACTTGTAAAAACGCTTTAAATATTGGTCAGTTTTTTGCTGTCTTGAGATTAATATCAATATCTATTCTCCAAAATTTGATGCCCACTAGAAGAATGATTTTGCGAAAAGCCTCAATACCTAAACCTAAGTCAATCCTGTCGACTAATACTGATGAGGAAGTTTATGAAGAAGTAGATGAACCCGAAAGCAATGATAAGGCAGATGATAAAGTTGATTTCGATTCATTCACATCCTTATTATTAACTGGTCAATCAACTAGGAAGAGAATAAGAAGAAGAATTAAGAATAAAATTTTTAAGAACAAGAATGTAAGATTCTCAGAACATGTCACTTTTCAAGAAGTTCAGCAACATTCTGATGATTTAATTACTGCCGATAATACCAAAGTTAATGTCCAAGTAAATAACAACCAAGTTAATGGTCCCACTTCGGACTCCTATTCTGTGAATGAACCGCTTGATTTAACTTTACCTATGGACCAATTATTAAAGCAAATGGCACTGAGGAAACAAAATAATTCATCGTTAGTATCTAAAGTACCCACTGAACAACAGGAAACTGAAGAGGAAAAAGAAGAATTGAAGGATATGCAGGATTCTCTAGCACATTTTAAACAAATTAGAGGTCCTGACTCGGCATCGCTGATTCCCAATATTTTTGCTCAAAATCCAACCATGATGCAAGTACCATTGCAACCATTGAAGCCAACTAGTACTGGCTCAGCAAATCATTTCATGCGTCAAGAATATAACACAAATAGTAATATCTTATCAACTGGAGAAAACAATACACAGCCTCAACATCTCGAACCATTAAAACCAACTGCGACAGGTTCAGCAAATTACCTGATGCGTTCACATGTCACAAATGAACCACAACATACTATGACAGATTTTGCTCAAAATGCAATTGCTAATACACAAACGCAAGTTGAACATCAATCAGCCCCTAGTATTATTGAACCTTTGAAACCTACTGCGACGGGTTCAGCTAACTACTTAATGAAACAATATCAAGGTATGGAAATGAATTCACAAACCGCTCCGATTACGACTGGTCAACAACATTTGCTAGCTCCGCAGTTAACATCAGTGCAGATAAGCCCTCAACATCTAACCCCACAGCAATCAACCCCACAGCAATTGACTCCGCAACCTAGTACAAACCAACAGCTTACACCTCAACTTCCAAATAACGATCAATTTATGCATTTCCCTCAAGCCCAACATGAAATTAAACAACAACATTTACAACCAATTGCTCAACATAGTCAAAACACTCATTCTCAGCCTGAAACAAATCAGCAATCACAGGCATATTCTACTAATATGTATCTTCAAAATACGACTGGTAATTATGGGAAGACACAAGTGCAGGTGCCTCTTTCTCAACAAAACACAGTTACACAACCGCATACCAAGATGTCTTTGCAACATACTTATCCAATATCTGAACGTGATCAAAACATCAACTACATCAGTTCAAATATAATGAATACGCAGACCTTGTCACCGCAACTGACAAACAATAATCAACATCTTGGAATTAATAACAACTTTTTCACTAATGGTTACTCACCGCAGACGTTATCACCAAATGCAAGCAATTTGAATCTACAACATATGAATCAAATTCAACCTCAGTCGACGGGTATGAATATCTCATCGGGTCAGCAACAACGACAGCAACAGCAACAGCAACAGCAACATAGTGGCTATGGTCAGCCACAAAATAGTACATTCGTACCTCTTTACAAAAATTACAACTCTGCTAACCATATACCTCAAACCAGCCATCAGCAACCACCACAACAGCAAACATTCAATTCATACAGCGGTCAACAACAACAACAACAACAAGAACAACAAGAACAACAATCACAGTCTCATCCTTCCTACCAAAATACGACCGCACAAACACAGCAACAACTTCACCAACAGTACACTAACGGGAACCAACAACAGACATATATGAACATCAATCAACAACAAAATCTACCCAGTGTGTATACTTCCAATAGACTACGTGGAAACTCAATTAATTCTTATGACTATCCTACTTCTCAAAAACTAGTTCAACCACAATTGACATCACAAAATCCTGCCATCTATGGTAACCAAGTAAGATATGGTACTAACGTGACACAACAACAAACCCAACCGCAACCAAGCTTACAACCGCAATATGCAACTAATAATACTTATGGACAAGGATTAAACTCGAATAGTAGGCCTGTATTGAGCAACCAGAATAGTCACGATATTTTAAATAACTACCAGTCCTTGCAGCAGCAAATAAACGAATTACATAATGTTTATAAGTAGTGCCATTACCTTTATGTTAACTAGGATTAATACAAATAAATATATAAATATATATATATAAATCATAATTAGATAAATGAATAGATGTAATCACGCCAGTCAATTTTATTAATTAATCTATAAAAAAAGTTATGAAAAACGGCTAAGGAATATATTTTTTAAACAGCAGTAATCCTTTTTTATTTCTTTTCTAGCACCATTGATATATGCTAATTTTTCAAAGGTAAATTATTTACTGTTTATTGCGATGAGCAAGGATAAGTTTATAAGTAAAAAAAAGGAGAGAAGTGAAGAAAACGTTTCCTCTATCAACATATGAATATCTATCATGTTGATACAAAGAGGAAAAATGGGGAAAAAATAGTCTAGAATTTTACTCATTCTAAATTGTCAATCCATGAAACATCAACATTATTTTCATCCAGAATATCATGGTAAGCATCATTAGCACCAAATAATTCTGTTGTAAGTTTATCCATATTAGGTACTTTACCATCACTTAGACTTATATCTAAGATAGTATTACTGATATTTTGGAAAACTGATGCGCATCTCTTAGCAAAAACCCATTTTGCACCAAAATGTTCTAAAATTTCAACACATTGTTGAATTTCAATTTTACTTGCAACTAAATCAATACTCCAGTGACATAAACAATATAAGATTATGTTACAAATTGTTAGAGTTCTGAATAATGTAATCCAATTTAAGGGTAATAATTTTTTCTTGTAAAGTACGTACGTATGTTTCCAAGCATCTAAACAATGTCCACCTAATACAGATAGGGATTCAATGGATGGTTTGGGTATTAGTACTGATGGTCTATAAAGTAATATCATCAATTGTGAGTATCTCATTGAAAGCCAAATATCTGAACTATGGAATGAGATGGTATTAGTTATTCTCTTCTTAGCATTTTTCTTGCTCATTTTAATTCTTTCAGCTTCAAAAACATTGTCGACTTCATGTTTTAAAGTAGAAATTACAGCAATTTTTTGTTCGTTATTAGTAAAATGTTTACCAGCATTTGCTGAATGAACATGTTTATAAATTTTACCGGCTAATCTTCTTAAACGAATCATTGTATTAGTAATATCAATGTCATCAGTTTCACCATCATATAGTGCACAAGGTAAAGGGACAGTGATATCATCATCTTCGATCGCAGAGACTCTACCAAGACAAGTAGCTACTAATCTTTCAAAACAATATGCGCTCCAAAATACACGATAACGTGTTTCAACTTCCAATGAAGATATAATTTTCAATCTTCTTGGTACTAGTTCTCTATTCAAACCTAATGCGATTGTTAGTCTCATTATGATCCCACTAATTGTCCAAGATGACCAACCCTTGGGGTCAAAAAACGAATAAATACCTAATAGTAATAAGCATTTAATTGTTTCAATATTTTGTAATGACATAACGTATTGAAAATTTTTCATTGCTAAGAATGCCAAATGTTCACCTAATTCTTCTTCATCTCTCAAAAGCATACCTGCTCTTCTTAAAGTAGTACAACCGATTGACATAATCATATATAATTGGAAAATGAAAACTTTATCAAATTGTTGTTGTAATATATTGTATTTAAATTCTGATATCTTTAAGACATTATTTAGGAAGATAATTTTATCAATCATGGGGAATAATCTATGATTATGTCTAAAATAAGCTGCAATGAATCTATCTAATAAATTTCTATCAATTTCTTTAAAATTTCCGTTTTCATCAACCCAATTTGTGGTACGTGCACCTTTAAAAGATGATTCAATGGCAGCAATTTCAATGAATGAGGATTGGATTGGTATTGATTCTAATTTGGATGAGTTATTTAAAAAATTTGAGTTAGGACTTAAGAGATTATTTGAATTTACACTGATATTATTCATATTTGAAAGTTTGCTTACTCTATCATTATTTGAGTCGATAAGATCAGTGTTCGCAGCATTAGTATTATAGTTATTATTGTTATTTTTAGTAGTGTTACAAGTGTTGCTACAGTTTGATAATGTGGTCACAGTGGTGTCAGTGGTATCACTTCTTGTATGTATTGATTCATTAGTGGTGGATGTTCCTGTGGTAGCAGTAGCAGTAGCAGTAGCAGTAGCAGTAGCAGTATTCGCTATGATGTTAGGTGTAGTAACAATATGAGTTGCGGTATTGGTATTATTATTAATATTATTACTGTCAGTATTATTTGGAGAAGTATTATCAATATTTGGTGTTAAAGTAGAATGGAAAAGGTTTGGTGAATTTGCATTGACATTTAATAAGTTACTTGTTTTATCATATCCTGTTATATTCGATGTTAATCCACCTTGAGTCAAAGTGGATTGTTTGAAAGATAAGGATGGTAAATTTGATATACTGTCTAAAAGTGTACCAGGAGATAATAAAGAGCTATTTAAGTTGATCAATGGACTATTAGCAGACTTGATATTGTTTAAGTTATTTGGTGAGATATCAGTTTCCGCTGTACTAGGGTTGTTAGGTATTGAACTTGCCATAGCGTCTGTCGAGCTCTCTAAAATATTATTATCATTATTATTTGATGTATGGTTATTTGTAATATTGGTGCTGTTATTATCATTATTAGTATTTGACATCGAAGTCAGTGCAGTTATTAAGGATGTGACATTACCATCACTCGGTGATAAAATGATGTTCAGTTTTTTATGGGGAGCGTTTGGTAAATGCGTATCATTTAGGGCGTTATTCAAAGTGATATTACTGGAATTTCTACTATTATTACTGTTATTGTTATTGTTATCATTATTACTATTATTGGTTGGATTATAGGTGTCAATATTTGTTCCCACCGAATTAGTTAATGTCATAGTTGCAGGGCTGGGTATACTTGGATTAGTATTTGGATTTGAATTAGAAGTTGATGTGAAATTGGAATCTGTCGTATTTGTTGAGTTAGTAAAATTATCATAGCTCTTAACATTCTTATTTGATGTTTTCATCTTTGGCTTATTGTTATTCGAGCAAATTATATTTGTATCAGAGATTGAATTTGTCATATTATAAGCCAATAATTTCTCCTTCTTTAAAGTATTTAAATTTGTCATGGAAGAATCATTCGATGAACTAATAAATGGGTGCACTACGTTCATAGAATTTACCAAAGAAGAAGAGGACGATGATGGATTGATTGGATTCTTCTTTTTCCTCTTTATGGGTTTATAATCGCCTCTTCTAATTGCTTCTTCTACTTCCTTTTTCGTTCTTCTTGCCGCTCTACCAAGATAAATACAAGTTTCGTTCGCCTTCAAACAATGTTGACAACTTGGGGGTTCTCTACTACATTTCTTCTTTAGTCTTCTGCATCTTGCACAAGAATTAGTTTGTAGTTTTTTCTCATTTGCTGTTTTGCTACTCGTATTATTGCCATTGTTGTTACTTGTAGATTCATTTATGTCCTTAGAACTGCTGCCAATAGATTCTTGCACCAAAGGTTGATCACTTATACCATTCAAGTTCATAATTATCTCATAGGAGGATATGTCAGAAGAGGATGTGGAAAAAAGAGTTACGAATTAACAAGAAAATGGGTGAAGGACGCTAGCAGTGAGGCTTCTCAAACAGTGGGTATGGTTAGTATGGAAATATAGTCAAATTGAGGTAGCAAGCGTGCTAAGTAAACGGTAAGGGTCCGGGTATCAGTGTGTACCGTGCGTTGATCAACACTGATGGCAATTTGTGACAAAACTTGTTTTTATTTCCCGCCCAGAGAAAACCGGTCGCCACGGCACGTGACACGCCGCGTGCCCCGGAAAGCTGTTGGTTGCCGTGGCAACAGTCGAGATAGAGTATATACTGGTATATCGTTAAATAGCGTATCTTCAGCAATAGCATAGTAATGAGCATCCATCATGTGTACGCAGAGGAGAAATAGTTTAGTGGCATACCAACGGGTCTCTGTCTACCGAGTCCGATACCACACTTGCCGTGTCGTAGACATACCAACCGATCATGGACCCGACCATTATAGCTATCCAGATCCAGCCTACATACGTCATGAACAACAACATAACAATCAAAGAACAGAAACTCTCCAAAGTGTACAAACATAGGCGGATAAGTTTTACATTTTGCCAGCGAGCAACGTCTCTTAGTGATAAACTAGCTTGGCTCTTATTCAGTATAGCCAGTTTAAAATGAATCCATTGTAGAACTATTGTCAAAACCATTATCAGCAAACACGTCATAAAGAGCCCCAATTTGGAATTTAGTTTCCATGAACTTGTAATAATACAAGTACCTTTATATGACCAAGCAAGAGCACTGTTCATGGAACATGTCATATCGTGCATATCCATATGAGCCCTTGCATCCATATCCATATCCGCAGTCATATCCATGAATCTCCCTACTGTTTTGTTTTCGATCTAGGTGTATAAAATACGGTATATTGTATCATGTTGGATATATTTATACATCGGGCATTTCGTAGCTCACCACTGCAGGCGATTATCCCTCTAGGTCTCGAACCACTAATCACAGAATTTCGTTTTAGAACCCTCGCAGCAGCAACCCTAAACTGGTGGAAACCAAAATCCTAAGATCCAACCCTAATCCAACGAAAGATTTTCGCACGGATTCTCTTCTTTGTCTTTTAAACGATTGTATCAATTAAACGTTATAATTTATATAATAATAACTTATTTATTCATTAATTATATAAGTGGTTCAAAACTTCATGACAAAAGTAAAATAATTATAAATTTGTTAAAAAATAGAGATTAATAAAAATAATTAATTACTAAAATTTAAATTTATAAAGTGTTACCGTTCTTGAAGCTGGCACCAGCGTAGATAGCCTTGTCACCTAATTCTTCTTCGATTCTTAAGATTTGGTTTAATTTGGCTAATCTTTCAGATCTAGCTGGAGCACCAGTCTTAATTTGACCAGTTCTTAAACCAACAACTAAATCAGCAATGAAGACATCTTCAGTTTCACCAGATCTGTGAGAAACCATAACACCCCAACCAGCGGCGAAGGAATCTTGAGCAGCCTTGATAGATTCAGATAAAGTACCAATTTGGTTAACCTTTAATAATAAAGCGTTAGCAGCCTTCTTTTCAATAGCAGTAGCAATTCTGGCTGGGTTGGTGACAGTTAAATCATCAGCAACGATTTGACAACCAGCAGTCTTGTAGAAGTGAGACCAAGCTTCCCAGTCATCTTCAGCAAATGGATCTTCAATGGAAACAATTGGGTATCTCTTCATTAAAGAGTGGTATAAGTCAGCTAATTGTTCACCAGATAACCATTTAGATGGGTCAGATTCTGGGTTCTTGAAATCTAAATCGTACTTACCGTCCTTGAAGAATTCAGAGGAAGCACAATCTAAACCAATTTGGATCTTACCTTCGTGACCAGCGGCCTTGATAGCATCAACAATTAAGTCTAAAGCTTCTTCTGGAGTTTGAATATTTGGAGCAACACCACCTTCATCACCAACGTTACCAGCAGAAGAACCGTATCTCTTCTTGGTTAAAGACTTTAAGTTGTGGTAAACTTCAGAACCCATTCTTAAAGCTTCAGAGAAAGAAGAAGCACCAGTTGGAGCAATCATGAATTCTTGTAAAGCTAAAGCACCACCAGCGTGAGAACCACCGTTTAAAACATTTAAGAATGGAACTGGTAAGACGTATGGAGAGGTCTTAGCGTCAGAGATTTCAGCTAAATGTTGGTATAATGGGACGTTCTTTTCAGCAGCGGCACATCTGGCAGCAGTTAAAGAAACACCTAAGATAGCGTTAGCACCTAACTTAGACTTGTTTGGAGTACCATCTAAGTTGTTTAAGAAAGCATCAACAGCCTTTTGGTCTTTGACATCAATGTTAGCAGCAACTAAAGCTGGAGCAATGACATCGTTAACGTTAGCAACGGCCTTTAAGACACCCTTACCTAACCATTTAGATTTGTCTTCATCTCTCATTTCTAAAGCTTCGTGGATACCAGTAGAAGCACCAGATGGGACAATGGATCTGAAAACACCTTTTTCGGTAGTAATTTCAACTTCAACAGTTGGGTTACCACGAGAGTCATAGACGGATCTAGCAAAAACCTTAGAAATAGCCATTTTGTATGTTTGTGTGATTGATAAAATCTGAGATTCTGAAACGGAAACAAAAAGTAAAGGAGAATAGAAAAATTGAATAAGAAATGAAAATTTATAAAACTTTTCCACAAGGTGAGCCTTATATATATGTGGCAATTCAACAGACCAAGCATTAAAAAAAAATTATGATTTTTTTCACAATTGCTTGAAATTTCGTTCAAAATTTTTTGGAAGTTGCCAATTGTCACATTGAATTGTCATGAACATTATCAAGGCAACGTTTATTCGAACAGGAAATTTGGGAACAAAAGTTGTAGGGAATGACAGCTGTTTAACTAAAAACTGTAATAATAACACTTGTTGTTCCCTGTGGTGTGATTGTGTTGCTGTTTTCCAGGCTTCCTGTAAATCATGTAGCATTTAACCCTAACAGTTTCATACGCACAACTCCACAACTCAATCGGCCACTTTTGAAAAACTGGCACTCTTTTTTTGGTAGACAATTGTCCTAGAGATTTCAGTTTTGAAAATTTGTACATTGGAAGCCACGATATGTACGTGATGTATGGGTGTGGAAGTTCGCATGTTGAACCCTATCGACAACTTCAACACACGAAATACATTTTAGGGCTAACGAAAATACAGGGCTTGCTGCGCTGTTAGGGTTGTACATATCTAATAATATATGGTATGACAACCTCAAATATTATGAAACACTAAACACTCATCAATACTTGTGCTTCATGTGTTTACTACTGTCATCGTCACAGCCATCCAAAATATACATTCACAAAGAAGTGGTTCAAAGAGAAAACTCTATCATTACAGTCTAAGATATAGCACTCAGATGGCGCTACATTAGATGAAACATCAAGCATCGATCACATGTTTGTGGAGCTCAATCGATCGCCATGTTGCACTAAAATTGTATTACTCTTGTTAATGACATTGGTTGTATTGTGTCCCCCATTTTCAACAGTATTACCGAAAGAAAGTTTCATACCACTCAATAACTGTCTTTTCAAATCGAAAAATGTACCATGGACTTTAGTGATAAAGTCGATATACTCGGGTATCTTAATAATATTTTCCTCCTCATTATAAATATCGTCTACATTTAGTATACCATTTACCATTTTATGCTTTTCGAAAGTAATATTATTGTCAACCGGGGGTCGATAACGATACCTGTTGAAAAGATTATAATCAATTTTACATAGTCTTCTTCTCATTGTCATTAAGAATTGACTGAACTTGTCTATAAGATCAAATGTCTTCAGCTGTACGTCAATAAGAGACATTATGCTTGTGTCATGTAAAATATTCGTTAAACTTTCTGATATGATTGATTGCATACCAATCACATCTACTTCAGTATCTTTTGAATTACTAGTTCTTATAATTGCTTCAATCTTGTTTATTTCAAACTGTACCACGTCATTCATAAAATATTCGATCAAGCTTTTGACTAGATTATTCATACTGTTATGTATTATTCTACTTTTCCTTATAATATGGACTTTAACATCTTCTGAAAAGCCGCGGTATCTCCATATATGATTCTTATTTATCTCTAGCCATGTCTCGTCCATTATGTTGTTATAATATTGTAATATTTGTAAGTAACGTGAAATTAATTGATACTGTGTCAAGCATGTTCTGTTGATAATTACATTTAATGGGTATGGTATGCCAACATCAAATTTAATGTAGTTTACATTATTTTCATTTTTCTTGATATCGTATCCGGTATAGTTACTAATATCACCACCGGCATTATGGTTATTTCCAATTGCTTGTTCGAATTCTTGCATAACTATATCTCTTAAGGATTCAAAATTTGAGAAATTACGTGGTCCATTATTTTGAATGGTGGAGTTTTCGCTTCTTATGTAATCAAATATTGTTCTTTCAAATGATTTATTATCCATTTGTACCACCAGTAACTTCAAAATCATGTCAAACTTTCCATTTGTGTACAGAGAGCATGTATCATTTTGGATAGCACTTTCATTTTTAACTTCAATAGACTTTTCTAGAACATACTTTTTGAAGTCCTGTAGATTTTGTAATAATCTACTTTCAGTAAAGCTCCTTCTCTCTGGATCATATTTTTTACTCAACTCATGTAAATTTTTTCTCATTATTTGATGAGTTTGATGACAATTATTCGTTGAAAAAAACCATTTATGCATATTTTGGACAGTATTGTGCAATGCAAATTCCTTATTCAAAATGGTCAATGTTAAATCATTTGCACGTTTGTACCATTTGTTGATATATATTTCAAAACGCGTCCCTTTCATTATATCAACAAACTTCAATCTATCATTACCAAAATTACTATTCGTAAAATTGCTGGTATCATTGTCCAAAGCACTTGTGTTAACGGGGATTAATGAAATTTGTAAACTTTTTTTGATCATATTTAACAATTTACCTGTGGTTAGTATTTTAAATAACAAGTCATTACCATTGTTATTATGAGCTGGTTGTGTGGATCTGGAACTAAAGTTAGCAGTGTTGTAAACACTACCATCATTGCCATTCAGTTTAAAATCCCTCTGAAAAATATCAAAAAGACCATCTTGTCTAATACCATATTGAGTTAACCAGATCCTGTCACATTCAGTTGGACTTAGCATACTATTATTTTTAACATTTTGCATTGTGTCAATGATCATAAACTCTTCATATTTGTCATCTAATTCACCTTGAACTAACCATTGATGTAACATAGACATATAGTCCTCGCTAATACTATTTAAAATCGCTTCCATGAATTCCACAGTATTTGTATCACCCAAATTTTCATGTATCATTCTGCTTAAAATATTAATAACATTTCCTCCTTTCACTAACATAGAGATATTTCGTTCAATCAACATTGGCCACATATCATCATGATCATTTATTTCATTCATCTCAGACATGAACTTGTCCATGGATATTTGCTGCAAATCCGTTGTTTGTCTTATTTTCATTTCCTGTTCAACTTTATCTACTAGCTGGAAGAGAATTTTCATTTGCGGACCAACTTGACTCTTTTCTATTATCTGTTTCAGATCTCTTATAGAGAATCTAACGTTTTCTTTATACTCTCTTTCCAGTTTATTCACAAGCAACGACATGTACGATTCATGCAAGAAATTATTTATTTCATAACTTAACCTTTGTAAAACAATACCGTATTTAACGTCTGACCACTTTTCAACTGCTTGTACTAAGGAAACATAATAACTGCCGTATTGTAATATTCTTTTACTGAATGATTTTAAGGAGGAGTCCATTTTTTTAACGACTTTGAATTCGGGTATATCACCTAAATAAGGATCAAAATCATTATTATAACGAATGTATGTACCACTAAGACCTAATAAGTTATCTAAAAGGTCTCGAATAACTAGCGACTCTTGCAATCTTATTGGATCGACGGGAGGCAGATTAGGCGGAGCATATTTTGAGATCTCGTCCATCGGTAGCATTTTCACTTTGGGTGCCTCATTAGACAAAGGTTCATGGTTTACTCGACGTGCTAGAAGGGTAGGAAGAAGTGAAGCATTATTCTGCAATTCAGCAATATCTTCAACTGCTCTAACTTCCATGGTCACGAGTTATCGAGAAAGGCGATAACGATATTTTCGTGTTTACTTTATTTACTAGCTTTGTTTACATTACAAAAAAAAAAATTAAGAAAATTGGGCTCATCGATTACATTTAACCGCTGAAAAACCACAGACGGTTGCTGAGCCAATCGTGTTTACCTTTCAACACCGTTCAATGAAAGAGCTTGAATTCAGCATTCTACTTGACCCTGTATAACTCTTCTATGTCACCTAGTAATTCTACGGTTGAGTAGCATAGCATTTTGAGAGTTTCATCTTACTATACATTTTCTCGCTTCTTGCACTTCCTTTCACATGACATGTTGTTTGAAAGCACTGAACTGCTTGAAGATTTGGAATAAACATAGTGGCAACATATCCTCAAAGTTTTAGATACATGTTTATCTAAACAAAATAAAAGTGTTTCTTAAACTAAATATTATATTTATTGAAAAGCCATTCAACATCTTTGCTAGTAAACCTACTAATTTAGTGCAAGTACCAATCTAAAAAGAATGCTAACCTTAGAGTAGGACTCTACGTAAGTATGTTTGACCATTCATGAAAATGTGGAATAATCAAATAGGTATTGGTGAGTTGTATTTCTATAAGATACAAAAAAATTATGAATAAGAAAGTTGAAATCCGAGGTTTGCAAGATTTTTGGATTTCATTTTTTTACAAGTATTAACGTCCCTAACGAGCAAGCACTTTCTGTGGATGAAATAGTGCTAAAAAATTTGAGGGCCACTACTGTATTTTTAATCCGTATAGAATATATGACATTTTTGCTAAAGCTTTGATATTTGAAAATATGCAAATAAACTCAGATGATCAACTATAGATCAAATAATTGACAGTTGGGCTAGACTTTTTTATAAACAGCATCGCTATCTCAACGCTATACAATAACTATCCATCACCATTGTAGTGACAGCAGTTGCCATTTTTGTAAAAGTTCAGTGTCCCTTCAGTTGTGTCCTGAACTTTGTTAAGATGAACTTTCTTTGATATTTCTCTAGAATATAGTTGTTAATAGTACTAAATGGAAGAGCAGCAATACCGAAAGCACTTAATGGATCATTAGTATCACTTAGTTGAAATTATATGACAAAATCCATGGGAACTGTTGAGAAAGGTCGAAATCACGCCCGTAAATATACATAGGTCCATACTGAAACGTAAGAGGGGTAATCTAGCAAAGGGAAGACAGCTTCAAAGAGAAATATTGCTGCCATTATCATCATTTTATGAGGATGATTCCCGTACAAAAATGCATGGGTCTTTCATTTCCATTAATTTTGACTCAAGCCATCTTCTCAAATAACTAAACCAGCCATTTTGGTATAAGTAAACAGTACTAAAATTGGTACACTGGATGGTATTAATATTAGAAATCCCAGCTTTTCATAATCAAACAAGACGGG
The DNA here is from genome assembly GCA_030462875.1 of Grigorovia humatica. Classification (NCBI taxonomy): domain Eukaryota; kingdom Fungi; phylum Ascomycota; class Saccharomycetes; order Saccharomycetales; family Saccharomycetaceae; genus Grigorovia; species Grigorovia humatica. The sequence continues at coordinate 154,721 of JAMSGM010000014.1, read as the reverse complement.
ATGTATTCATTCATACTTTAATAGATTTTGGTTGAAAAGTCACTTCTGAGGTAGCTTTCAATTTGAACTTGAACAAGTGAAAAAGAAACATGTAGATAAGCATTTTTCAGTCTCCTTCTTCATCCCACTCAATGTCATTTATTAGATCTTCCATATCCTTTTTTACTTTATTCAAACCGCTCAACTCTTCAATATAGTCATTCTCAAGTAACGCCCTCTTTACAAAATCCCAATTCATTTCCCGACAAGCCTCAACTATTGGTACACTACACGCTGAGCAATACTTATAAGCAGGAGCTTCTAATTTTAGAGTTTTGAAATTATGTAGGAAACCTCTAATTTGATGTGGTATTTCACCTAATATTTCTTTATCTTTTTGTAGTAAAGGAACCATTAACTCAACAGCTTGTGCAGCTGCCATTAATGCTGCCCCAGGTCTTGTAACTGTACACATTTGATCCAAAGTTTTATCGCTTAAACTATTAGTTGGGACCATCACATCTTGACAGAAATAACAACCTAATCTTTTATCAGAATCAATGGTATCTATCTCAGTTGGATCATTTTTTGCGTATAGACCGTGTCTCATCACTAGGTAGCTATCAAAACCGATAGCTGCATTGATAACAATTTTGCAGTAAACATTACTCAAAACTGTAGGCAACCACCTTGTTTCTCGAGAGTCCATCAATAGATATACAATATCAGTTTCATTTATTAACTCCACCAGCTTATCATAGTTTTCCTTTTCCTCACTTTCATTTATAATAGGATGACCAATCATCGGAATCCTTAATCTGATACCCTTTGCATCAACAACTGGTGATATCTTTTTCAAATTCTCGGCGGCAACCTCTGCTTTCCATTTACCACAATCTTCAAAATTAAAGAGTGACTGCCGTACTGGATTAGAAAATGCGATTTTACTATTATCAACAAAGGTTATGCTTTGTACACCCCATGCTAATAGAGCTCTTGAAACGTAACAACCTAGAGTACCAGCGCCTAATATTAATATTTTAGACTGTTTTATTATGTTCAAGTCTAGTTCAGGTACGATTCTCCATTTCATTAATTTTAGATTTAAATCTACTGCTTGTTCAGACAGTTTCTTAGTATCTAGCATTTGACTTAAGTCAATCAATCTCGGTTTCAATTTACCTTGCATATTTCGCTCCCAACCGCTGAACTGTAAAGCTCCATCTGAAGAACCGTCAATATCAATTTTTAATCTTAAGGCAAAACTATCTTCCTTGGTACCTCTATGAAAATAAACAATTAGTTCTTGTAATTCAGGGTAATCTTTGTGAATGACAGTTATTATATTTTTGGCTAACATTGATGGTATGTGTTCAAGGTTGCTGGTATCCCTTATACAAATCATTTCGAATTTAGAATTTTTACTATAATCAATGATACAGCCATCAACCACCATCAAACCGACCCAATTCTGTAAATTGTCTATAAACCATTGTGAAATGGTGTCAACATGGGCAGACGCATCATATAATTCAAGCACACTGATAATCAAATTGTTAGGCATAAAACAGGGTACCACAACCCAATAAACATATTGATACTTCTTCAAATCAGCGAAAGTAATAACGTTAAACTTAAAGCAAGAGTTAATATCTTCTTGGACTTTTTGATACAATCTTAAACCTTGTTCTTTGATAAAATCCTCTCTTTTCAAATCGATAAATTCTTCAATCTTATTGAAATTGAATATATCACCATGAACTATAGTTTCACCTAAAGGCGAAGTACTATTCTCAAAATAAAAACTTTGTTTATCAAGACATAGTGGTAAGCAACGGCTCATCTTAGTCATAGATAAAGGATCTAAACTTGCCATTAGGGGTACAGAATCCTGGTTCAACTTCCAATATTCTAGCTTCAACTGCGAGAGCTCTTGAAAGAAGCTGGTATCTATAAATGATTGCACTACAGGGGCGTACTTAAGTGTAGTATTATCTGAATTCATGGTTAGATAATCAGCCTTTTTACTATTCTTTCGCTTTCTTTTTCTGATATCTTTGTAAGAATTAATATATTTTCTTTTTTCTTAATGGATTTGATAATAGGTTTGAAAATTCAAGTCATCTTGATAACAATTTTATATATGTGTAATGTACAATCTTTTTATATAGTTTACATATCCATTGGTGTATCTTCCAAAGTCATTTCATCCAATTCGTCTAATAACTCATCGATATTAATTTCTGGAGCATCATCCTCGTCTTCATCGGCTTGAGAACCAGCATTTGTAATAACAGCAGCTGTATTATCTTGTGCGTTTTTGTTCTTGTACAAGTTAATGTTTTGTCTCAATTCTTCATCCTCTTCTAATTCTTGTAAGAATAACTCGTAATCCTTTTCGGCACGTTCCATTTCAATCTTTTGCTGTCTGGAAGTGTAATCTTCAGCGGCATCAATATCCTTATGTTCACGAGCCATTCTCTTCAATTTCCAGTTTCTGTTCTTTCTGTTCTTTCTACGGTATAGTTTCTTCACTAGAACAACATCTGGTATATAATCAACATTTAGTTCATCATACAATTCAGAATTGTAGTTTGAATTAGCATTGAAATAACCTAGGACAGTATCACCTGCATGACAAATGGCACCTAAATGAGACCTGATATAGTATACTTGATCATTGACACCTAAATCAGCAGCACGAGCAACAGTGATATCAGCTAAAACACGTTTACCCCTGACATAAGCTGTAGGATCAACATCCAAAACAATAAACTCGATTAATTGTGAAACATCAGCTAAAGATGGGAAAGGATTCCTCCAGAAAACTTGTGCAGTAACGTCAGCAATTTGTAAAGTAGCAGGATCAATGAACTGAACAGTATTTGAAATCTTAGAACATAATACAAATTGTGAAATATTACCTAATGATCTAGCTAATTGTTTTGGCAAAACTACCAAATCATCCCTACAAATTGGTACGATTTCAACAGAGAATGTAAATTTATAAGTAGAAGAACCAGTATGTGTATCTTGAGAGATTAGTTCTTCAGATTTTCTACACCTAATTGGAACAACGGATTCTAAGAAATCAATCATTTTGGCAGCATGGTTTTTTTGGGCATAATAGAAATCCAACCCATCACGAGATTCACTGATCGAAATGGTATCTATATGGGCGTTATGCTTTAAGATTAATTGTTCCAGATATAAGAAAGTTCTTTTGTGAGAAACTTTTTGTCTAATTTGAACTGCAGCTCTCCATGTATTTGTAGTATACGAACGTGCACAATCTGGACATTGCATAGCTATGACCACATACTCAACTTCAAAAGTTTGCTGAATGATGGTGTTTGCCATAGCTTCACCTTGCACAGTCAACTTAACTCTGATACGTCTTGAATGTGGTTCAGTCCAAATAAAGGAAGCATCCACTAATCTAACTTTGGTTAAACCTTTCAACCTTCTCAGACAAATAGCCAGAAGTTCACGAGATTCTAACTCGGCTTTGATCCAAGTAGTTGGTGGTTGTAGAAAACGTTCACAATTCCTACAAAATGAAATGTTTGCCTCTCTGGGAATACCCTCGGTGATATCCACGGTCATCTTGATACAGTCGTAACACATGACCAGACCAGAGGAACCATCAATAGAGGTACCACAATTGCAACAAAGCACTGTGGCACCATGATCGTGTTGTTGTTGTTGCTGAAATTGTATTTGGTTGTTATCCATCGTTGGTGCGCTGTTGGTAAAATTTGAGCTCATCGCAAAATTTTTCATTGGAATGAAAAAAAAAATATTTTTGGTAGTACGATTCGGATCAAAACGTGATGAGGAAAACAATCCTGCATGCTAAGTTCTTACCGGTGTTGTAGGGGCTTGTAACGTTCTGTCTTACCTCTGTCTATGTTGCGGCATGGTGGATTGCTTTGATCTTCGCGACCAGCAAATCTGTGTTGTGGCTTTTGAGTGCACTGGTCGGTATGCATTCCCACTGATTTTCCTGACAATACTGCTCTAGTATCTGATACTTATATTGCGATGTATTGCCCGCAGCATCACACGCTATGTCAGCTTTGTTAGCAGCGATCACTATGTTCCTCTTCATTATCTCCTCCTGCCCGCCTACTTCACTCATTAAAACGTTTAGTTCTGCAATAGGGTCAACATTTGCTAAATTGATCACAAAACACCAGCACTTGGACCTCTGAATATGTCGTAAAAATTCTAAACCCATGCCTTTATTGGAGTGCGCATCTTCAATTATTCCAGGTATATCTGCAACTGTTATATTTTTCAATTCAGGATGTGTCACTGTTCCCAAAACAGGTTTCAAAGTAGTGAACTCCCAATGGCCTACCTTTGAATTGGCGTTACTAATACAATTTAATAAAGTTGATTTACCGGAATTGGGTAACCCGATAAGACCAATATCAGCCATTAACTTCATTTCTAATAAGAACCATGCACTAATACCTAATCTGCCTGGTTTAGCAAACCTTGGGTTCCTTATTAATGATGTGGAAAAATGTGCATTTCCTAGTCCACCACCACCACCATTTAGCAGACAGAACCGTGCAATATGATCCATATCATGACCTTGTAGAGGAAATACGTCTTCGCTTTGTTCTTGTATTGTAGTTGAGTTATCACTTCGCTTCATCCTTCTATTAAACTGAGTGAACCACGATTTATCATAATGATACTCTGCACTCTTTTCTTTGAAAATCCAGTCATCTGGAACACCTCTATCTAACATTATATTTCCATTGGAATCAACAGGTAATTGTATAGTTTCTTGAGCCAATAGATCGCTTACAGTAGGGTATACTTGTTTCTTTTTACTAATAATATTTCTAATAATTTTAGGATCCAAACAAAATCTGACTTCTGTACCCAGTGGCACTTTAATTATGATATCCTTACCTCTGGAACCATACAAACGATCACTCTGACCATTTAAACCTCTTGTTGCAGTATAAGATGAACTTAATTTTTCTAGACTAGTTACATTAGGCGATGACTCAACCCAAATGCTGCCACCATCACCACCATCACCTCCACTAGGTGGTCCTTTAGCTTTATTAGCATCTTTCGCAAAAGTAGCACAACCGTTTCCGCCTGCACCACTTGCACAACGAACCATCTTGGTGTCTGGGGATTTACCCTTACTGGTCCAATACTTAACTGAAGTGACTCTCTCTAGTGGTACTGATACTTTCTCCACATGTCTCCACCTACTGCGTACCAGTCGAGACATTACTTAACAGCTCACAATAACGTGCGGCGAGGTAACGTAAAGAGAATATCGTGATATAAAGACAAAATAAAATATACAAATTATCGAAATAACAAATTGAAGTTTAACAGCAATTCTAATTTCACTTTTCTAGTCTATTCTTCATTGTTTCCACTTTATGTAATATAGTCTTCATGGATCTTGGTGAATTACCAAACATCATACTCTCAATGTTATCCCATTCTTGTTTCCAGTATTGACATTCCTTTTGAATTGAGTCTAATTGTTCTTTCAAATTGTACTTGTTATCCAACGCGTATTTCGCTCTTGTCAGTTTCAAATTGTTCAAATACTCTTTGACTTGTAAATCCACCGGTTTGGAGGTTGTTGCGAAGTCCGTATTCTCAGCGGTTGCAGCTTCATGGTTCTCTAACAAATGTTGTTCAATAAGTTGTTTTAAATCATCGGATGGTTCCCAGTCATTCATATCGTACTTGAAAACATTCTCCACCTCAATTTGTCCTGCTAGTTGCACGGACAACGTGTTTAAAAGATTCAAATACCGTAAAGAATCCTGTTGGATATCTTCCCAAACAGTAATGAACTCAATCACGTCGTCACCAAGAATCTCTTTGTTACTGATTAAAATATGATTCTGTGTCTCTAATTGATCAATATCTGACAAACGTGCTTCCAGAGATTGAAACTTACTATAACGTAGATCCGTAGAGGATGAAATCAGTTTATCATAGTAATCTTTCAGCTTATTCAATAATTGTAGAACTTCTTGTTCATCATCGCATTTGACTATTCCGCTAAGGACCTCTAACAAACTTTGCAACAGCTCATAGTTTGTATCCAATTTGTCCTTCAATTGGCAAAGTGATTCCGTATACTCTAACTCTAACATATCCTTGTGGTTCTACTAATTTTACCAAGTAACGTCTTATCAAAAGTTTCATTCAAAATTAATTCATTGAACAAACTTAAAATTAGAGAACAATATTATGGCAATGGACTCTACAATTGCACGAGACCTTCAGAATTCTCTGCGTGTAGCATCACGCGATTTGACACAATGGAAGCTATATAATTCAAGCAAATGGTGTAGCGAGTTATTGCACGGCATGGTACAACAGGATAATGAATTAGCTGATTTGAATAGCACGCCTGGATCGCCATTGAATTTCAAGTTATCACCCATGGACTCTTCGAAGCATCCAGTGAATAGGTTAGTAGATCCGTGGATGGGCCTAACTGCTACAGAATATGACACATATCTTTTTGCCTCAAGTTTGTTTGATATGAAAGAGTTTGATCGTTGTTATCATTTATTGAAGGGCTGTCTGGATTCCAGGTTAAAGTTCTTACAATTATATGCCCAATATTTATCCTTTGATAAACGTTATTTAGAAGTCACTGAAAAGGTTTTGATGAATGGTATCCTAGACGAAACATCGGCCCAAGAATTAAAAATGCGAGATGATCATTCAGGTAAAGAAAAAGATATAAGCACACTACAAAACACTTTGATAAGGAAACCACCACAAGGGGTTATCACTAATGAATCTGGACATCAGACATCGTTGTCCATTATTTTAAATGAGATTAGAGACTTTTTGAAACAATTGGATAAGAGGAAACAACAAATTCAAGAACTTAATAAGCAAAATTCTAGCGACACATTCTTCTATCATCAATTGGGTATCGGTCTTCTTTATTATTTAAAAGGTATAATTTTACTTCGACAAGGTAATAAATCGTCTGCCATGGCATCTTTCTTAGAATCTTTATCGTACTATTCATTTAATTGGTCATGTTGGACAGAATTATTAAATTGTATAACGAAAGTTGAAGATGCATCTATCCTATTAAAATATTTAGATACTGAATTTAGCTTAAAGACTCAATTTACCACTACACAATCGAATGTTTCTGATAATGTGATGATCAAAATGTTCAAGTTATTGGTTTTGCAAGAATATTATACTAATAATAACAGCATTAATCCGATGTCACAGATTGATAAATTTTTTGATATCTTTGAGAATCTTTTAATTTTAGTACCAAATTCATCATTCTTAAAATCAATGAATGCCTTACTAAGTTATAACTGCATGGACTATCAAACGGCTGAAAAACTGTACGAAGAGATTTTCAAGCAAGACCCATACAGGTTGGAAGATCTCGATATATATTCAAACGTACTATACGTCATGCAGAATCATTCCAAATTATCATTTTTAGCACAATGGGTGATGCAGACTGAAAAATTGAGACCCGAAACATGTTGCATTGTGGCTAATTATTATAGTTGTCGCCAAGAACATGAAAAATCAATTATGTATTTTAGAAGATCCCTCCAGTTAAATAAACGATCAACTAATGTCTGGACATTAATGGGTCATGAATATGTAGAGTTGAGAAACTCAAATGCAGCCATTGAATGCTACCGTCGTGCTATTGATTTGAATCAAAGAGACTATAAGGCGTGGTTCGGGCTAGGTCAGGCTTATGAAGTTATGGAAATGCCTCAGTATTCCTTGTATTATTTCAAGCAGGCATGTACTATTAGACCGCTAGATAGAAGAATGTGGCAAGCCTTAGGTGAATGCTTCTTATCACTGAAACAGTACGACGATGCTTTGATTAGTTTCCAAAAGGCCTTACCCTTATGTAGTAACTTAAGTCAAGATGCTATGATTCTGTTCAAGATAGCACTTTGTTACGACGAAATGTTGAAGAAAGATGAATGCAGAGATATCATGCTGAAATGCATACAAATTGAAGACAACACAGAAGACAGCATTGTGACGGATGAGACTATAAAAGCCAGGCTATGGTTAGCGAAACATTACAGAATAATGAAGCAATATCAAGAAGCCTACAATCATGCAGTGAAGATAGTCAATGGTACCTCGGAAGAGATCACTGAGGCACGTAATATTGCCAAAGAATGCAGGCTAGAGTTACAAAAAGTATATGGATAAGCCAGTGCTGCTCCACGGGCGAGAAGCTCCTTCCCGCGGGTGGGATCTGCCCTCACCAGCCGCTTGCATATAACTCTATATAATATTCGCTTGGCAATAGGCACGTGACTTGAGATGAGCTAGAATTTTGATTTTATTCATGTTAAGAACTTCATCGCTAACCAAAAACCGCGATACCTTTACGACGCTGGCGAAATGTCTGATTTGCCACCTCCTCCACCACCCCCAGACTTTAGCGACGAAGATGTACTACCTCCTCCACCACTACACGAGTTAGATAATGAGTACGTGAATGCTAATGAGCATACCAATAAAGATGTAAATAGAGATATAGACAACATTAAGGACGATGAATATGGATTACCTCCACCGCCACCTCCAGATCTACTGGCTGATTTGGAAATGGACCTGCAAGGTAACTATAGTGATAACGCAGATGGGCTACCACCACCTCCACCACCTGACTTACTAGATGATTTAGAAAATGACCTTGCTCAAACTACTGAGGAACTTTATAGTAATAACGAGCAGCGCGACGATCAAGTTAGAGACTATTCTACTACTATACCTCCGCCTCCTTCTCCGCCTGGTTTGGATGAGGATCATCTGGATGGTATAAAGATTAAAAGCAACAAAAGAAATGCAGAAATGGATGACAGCTTATCTTCAAAGAGGCTGAAGCCAAATAAGATTATAAAGAAAGGTCTGAAAAGGAAATTGAAACCAATAGGTGCATTTACTAGGAAGGTCGATATGCCGCCAGAACATTTAAGGAAAATTGTTGAATCACACACGGATATGTCATCCCAAAGGTTTAATAAAGACAAGAAAACATTTCTTGGTGCACTGAAATATATGCCACACGCAATTTTGAAACTACTAGAGTCTATGCCGCAACCATGGGAAAAAGTTAAATACGTGAAAGTGTTGTACCATACATCTGGCGCGATAACTTTTGTTAACGAAGTGAATCGTGTCATTGAACCAGTTTACATCTCACAGTGGTCAATGATGTGGCTAGCAATGAGACGGGAAAAGAGAGACCGCTCACATTTCAAAAGGCTACGATTCCCAATTCAAGATGATGATGATTTACCAATTTCATATAATGAATATCTGAAAGATGTTGAGCCCTTAGATCCAGTATCACTGAATCTAAATCCAATTGATGATAAAGCAATCATAGACTGGATATTAGATACAAGACCTTTAATTCATGACTCATCAAAAGTTAATGGTACATCTTACAAGAAATGGAAGTTAAATCTTTCTGTAATGGCTAATTTGCACAGAATTTCAACGCCTTTAAGGAACGAAATTTCAGATAAAAATTACTTTCATCTTTTTGATAAGAATGCATTCTTTTCATCAAAGGCATTGAATGTAACTTTACCTGGGGGGCCAAAATTTGAACCCTTGTTTCCCAATGAAGAAGAAGATGATTATAACGAATTTAACGCAATAGATAGGATCATTTTCAGAAATAAAATAAGGAATGAATATAGAATTGCATTTCCTCATTTATACAATGAGAGACCTAGAAAGGTGGAAAATCTGAAATATCATGAACCCTTAGATTGTGTTTCTATAGAAAATGAAACTGACTTAGAACTTCCTGAGTTTTATTTTGATACAAATTTGAATAGACCTGATCCAAATAAAATTAGCAGCAAATATCATTCAAAATTAAATGCTTCAGAAAATAGAGACTATTTTAGTAATATCACACCAATTATGGATGACGAAGAGTTGATTCCAGAAAATACAAGGGATGCAATGACTCTTTATAATGCTCAATTCCCATTTAATAGACGATCAGGTAAAATGGTAAGAGCTCAGGATGTTGCTCTTGTAAAAAATTGGTATTTACAACATCCAGACGAGGACTATCCAGTAAAAGTCAGAATTTCGTACCAAAAATTATTAAAAAACTACGTGGCTAATGCACTAAAGGATTCCAAACACAGAAAGTTAAAAGGTCATAAAGATAACAAAGAAGCATTATTAAAAAGTTTGAGAAAGACTAAATATTTCCAACAAACCACTATTGATTGGGTTGAAGCAGGTTTGCAACTTTGTTTGCAAGGTCACAATATGCTAAATTTATTGATTCATAAAAGAGGTTTGACATATTTACATTTAGATTACAACTTCAATATCAAACCCACAAAAACCTTAACAACAAAAGAACGGAAAAAGTCAAGATTTGGTAATGCTTTCCATCTGATGAGAGAGTTACTGAAAATGATGAAACTAATTGTTGATGCAAATGTTCAATATAGACTCGGTAATGTCGACGCATTTCAGTTAGCTGACGGTATTTATTATATCCTAAATCATTTGGGTCAATTAACTGGTATTTATCGTTATAAATATAAAGTTATGCACCAAATTCGTGCCTGCAAGGATTTAAAACATGTTGTTTATTATAGATTCAATAAAATCATCGGTAAGGGCCCAGGCTGTGGATTTTGGCAACCTGCTTGGCGTGTTTGGATTTTCTTCCTTAGAGGTATAATACCCATTTTAGAGCGCTGGTTGGGCAACTTACTTATTCGTCAATTTGAAGGTCGTTCTAACGACGTCGTTAAATCAACCACAAAACAAAGATCGGATGCATATTATGATTTAGAATTGAGATCTGCTGTGATGAATGATATCTTAGATATGATTCCAGAAGGAATCAGACAAAATAAGGCAAGAACAATTTTACAACATTTAAGTGAAGCTTGGAGATGTTGGAAAGCAAATATCCCTTGGGAGGTTCCAGGCATGCCAGAACCTATAAAAAATATAATCGAACGTTATGTCAAGGCTAAAGCAGATGGTTGGATATCATCAGCTCATTATAATCGTGAACGCATCAAGCACGGCGCTCATATCGAAAAGACTGCGATTAAAAAAAATCTAGGTAGATTAACTAGATTGTGGGTTAGGCATGAACAAGAACGACAACAACAGATTGAAAAAAACGGTCCAGAAATTACTCCTCAAGAGGCCACAGCGATTTTCTCAACGATGGTTACCTGGCTAGATTCCAGGAAGTTTTCACCCATTCCGTTTCCTCCACTTACATATAAAAACGATACTAAAATTTTGGTTTTAGCTTTGGAGAGTTTGAAGGAATCATATGGATCGAAGGTACGTCTAAATGCGACAGAAAGAGAAGAACTAGCTTTGATTGAAGAAGCATATGATAATCCTCATGACACGTTAAATAGGGTAAAGAAATACATGTTGACACAAAGAGTTTTCAAGCCCGCCGATATATCCATGACAGAAAATTTCCAATCTATTTCTCCTGTTTACAACATTGATCCCTTGGAGAAGATCACCGATGCATATTTAGACCACTATTTATGGTTTGAAGCGGATGAAAGGAAATTATTTCCCAATTGGATAAAACCAAGTGATGATGAAATACCTCCATTATTGGTTTACAAATGGTGCCAAGGTATAAATAATGTTGACGGTGTATGGGATGTGGACGATGGAGAGTCGACAGTAGTGTTGGAAACAAAGTTGGAACATATCGCTGAAAAAATCGATTTTACTTTATTGAACAGATTGTTACGTTTGATTATGGATCCAAATATGGCTGATTATATCACTGCTAAAAGTAATGTTGTGCTTAACTTCAAAGATATGAGCTATGTGAATAAATACGGTCTGATCAAAGGTTTGCAATTTGCGTCTTTCGTTTTCCAATACTATGGTTTGATGGTTGATTTATTAATTTTAGGCATTGATAGAGCAAATGATTTAGCCGGCCCTGTCGATGAACTCAATGCATTTCTACAGTTTAAGAACGCAGATATTGGAAAAAGACACCCTATTAAACTTTACTCTAGATACGTGGATAAAATCCATATTCTCTTTCATTTTGACGAGGAAGACGCTGATGATCTGAGAGATGAATACTTAGGTGAAAATCCTGACCCTAATTTTGAGAATTCTATCGGCTACAACAGCAAGAAATGCTGGCCAAGAGATTTTAGAATGAGATTGATGCGCCAAGATGTTAATCTTGGCAGGGCAGTATTCTGGGAAGTGACCGGAAGAGTACCATCTTCTATTACTAACATCCGTTGGGAGAATTCATTCGTTTCAGTTTACAGTCAAAATAATCCAAATCTTCTATTCGAGATGTGTGGTTTTGAAGTTCGAATTTTGCCAAATATCAGAACTCAGGAGGTTGTGAGCACAGATGAAGGTGTTTGGGATTTGATACAAGATACAACTAAACAAAGAACGGCAAAGGCATACTTGAGGGTGTCGGACGAAGAAGTTAAGAACTTTGAAAGTAAAATTCGCGGGGTTTTAATGGCTGCAGGCTCTTCTACATTTACTAAGATAGTAGCTAAATGGAATACTCATGTAATTGCCCTTTTCACGTATTTCAGAGAATCAATCATTGCTACTGAATCTTTATTAGATGTTTTGGTCAAAGCTGAAACAAAAATACAGAACCGCGTTAAATTAGGTCTAAACTCCAAAATGCCAACTCGTTTCCCACCAGCTGTATTTTATACTCCAAAGGAACTTGGTGGGTTAGGTATGATTAGTGTTTCACATATTTTGATCCCTACGTCTGATCTAACCTGGTCCAAGCAAACTGATACTGGTATCACCCATTTTAGAGCAGGTATGACACATCAAGATGAAAAAATGATTCCAACCATTTTCAGGTATATTACTACGTGGGAGAACGAATTTTTGGATTCTCAAAGAGTTTGGGCAGAATACGCGACTAAACGTCAAGAAGCGATCCAACAAAATCGTCGGTTAGGTTTTGAAGAGTTGGAGGGTTCCTGGGATAGAGGTATTCCTCGTATTAGCACCCTTTTTCAAAAAGATCGTCACACATTAGCATATGATCGTGGTCACAGGATTCGTAAATTGTTTAAACAGTATTATATTGAAAGAAGCAGCCCATTTTGGTGGACTAGTTCTCATCATGATGGTAAACTATGGAACTTGAATGCCTATCGTACGGATGTTATTCAAGCTTTAGGAGGTATTGAAACTATTCTAGAACATACTTTATTCAAAGGTACTGGGTTCAACTCTTGGGAAGGTTTATTTTGGGAAAAAGCATCTGGTTTTGAAGATTCTTTACAATTCAAGAAGTTGACTAATGCTCAACGTACCGGTTTATCACAAATTCCCAACCGTCGTTTTACTTTGTGGTGGTCTCCTACAATCAACCGAGCCAATGTTTATGTTGGTTTTATTGTGCAATTAGATTTGACAGGTATCTTTTTACATGGTAAGATTCCCACTTTGAAAATTTCTCTGATTCAAATTTTCCGTGCTCATTTATGGCAAAAGATTCATGAGAGTATTGTTTTTGATATTTGCCAAATTCTTGATGGTGAAATGGATGTTCTACAGATTGAGACAGTGAACAAGGAAACTAATCATCCTCGTAAGTCATATAAGATGAATTCTTCAGCTGCAGATGTTACTTTAACTAGTTTGCATCAGTGGGAGGTTTCAAAACCTTCATTACTACATGCCGATAACGATAAGTTCAGTGCGGTTGTAACAAGGAAATTTTGGTTTGATGTTCAATTAAGATATGGTGATTATGATTCTCATGATATTTCACGTTATGTACGTGCTAAATTTCTAGATTACACAACAGATAATGTAAGCATGTATCCCTCACCTACTGGTGTTATGATAGGTATTGATTTGGCTTATAACATGTATGATGCGTATGGTAATTGGTTCAACGGTTTAAAGCCGTTAGTTCAAAATAGTATGAAGACGATAATGAAAGCGAATCCTGCCCTATATGTCCTTCGTGAACGTATCAGAAAAGGTTTACAAATTTATCAATCTAATGTTCAAGAGCCATTCTTAAACTCTTCTAATTATGCTGAGCTATTTAATAACGACGTTAAGTTATTTGTTGATGATACTAATGTTTATCGTGTTAGTGTGCACAAAACTTTTGAAGGGAATGTTGCCACAAAAGCTATTAATGGTTGTATCTTTACTTTAAACCCTAAGACTGGTCATCTTTTCTTAAAAATCATTCATACGTCAGTATGGGCAGGTCAAAAACGTTTATCACAATTAGCTAAATGGAAGACGGCTGAAGAAGTTAGTGCTTTAGTACGTTCTTTACCTAAAGAAGAACAGCCAAAACAAATTATTGTGACAAGAAAGACAATGTTGGATCCCTTAGAAGTACATATGTTGGATTTCCCAAATATTGCCATTAGACCTACGGAATTACGGTTACCATTTTCTGCTGCTATGAGTATTGATAAATTATCTGATGTTGTGATGAAGGCAACCGAGCCACAAATGGTGTTATTTAATATCTATGACGATTGGCAAGAAAGAGTTTCCTCGTACACTGCTTTTTCTAGATTGATTCTTTTACTTAGAGCATTAAAGACAGATGAAGAGAAAGCCAAGATGATTCTACTACGTGATCCGACGATTACTATAAAGTCTTATCATTTATGGCCATCATTCACTGATGAACAATGGATTCAAGTTGAAACTGAAATGCGTGATTTAATATTAGATGAATATGGTAAGAAATACAATGTTAATATATCTGCTTTAACACAAACTGAAATAAAGGATTTGATTCTTGGTCAAAACATCAAAGCTCCATCTGTAAAGAGACAAAAGATGGCCGAATTAGCGGCTGCAAAAGCTGATGAGAATGCTAAAGCTGAAGAAATTATAGGCGGTGCACAATCTTTGATGAAGACAAAAACTATCAATGCTCAAGGTGAAGAAATTGTTGTTGTTACCTCATCTAACTACGAAAATCAATCATTTTCATCTAAAAATGAATGGAGAAAGGATGCCATTGCAAACAGTCTACTGCCGTTGAGATTGAAGAATATTTTCGTTTCATCAGAAGAGTTTGTTGAAGAGAAGAATATTTATGTGTTGCCTAAAAATTTATTACACAAATTTGTAGAGATATCTGATATTAAGACCCAAATTGGTGGGTATTTGTACGGGAAATCACCAAAAGATCATTCGAATATTAAAGAGATCAAGACGATTGTTATGGTTTCACAATTAGGAAGTCATATGGATGTTAAACTGGGCGCAAAACCTCATTCAAACACTGAAGGTATCGAAGATTTAGAATTATTAGGTTGGGTTCATACTCAAACAGATTCATTGAAATTTATGTCAGCATTTGAAATAACACAACATTCAACTATGTTCCATGATATGCTTGACAAAGAACCTATTGATATAAGTATTGCATCACAACCTGGTTCAATATCTGTTGCAGCATATACGATGACTCAAGATGGATATATTTGGTCATTAGACAATAAAGATATTGTTGAACCAGTGCCGCCTGGTTTCGAACCAAACTTTAGTGTGCATGCTCAAATATTACTATCTGATCGTATTATGGGTAAATTTACAGTACCTGAGGGTCAAATCTGGAATTATTCTATGATGGGTATCAAATTCAATCCTAGCTTGACTAACACAATGCAATTGGGAGTGCCAATTGAGTTTTACAACGAATTGCATCGTCCACAACATTTTTTGCAGTACAACGCAGTTGCGGAATCGCAAGATGCTGTAGAGGACCGCGACAACCTATGGGAATGAGACGGAGCGCCAACTCTATATATGTGAATACACTGCACAGTATGTAACAATAAGTAATAACGACAATATGAAAATATAAATAAAATAAATGAAAATGTAAATTGAACAAACAGTCCGAATCGATGAGTTCGACTGAAATGTTGGAAGGAAACGCGGCCTTTATCAAAGGCTTTCTACAGAAGTTAGAAGATGATACTCTGCTGGATAACGCCACCAATACTAAGGCTTTAGTGCATGATTGTATCTATCTTTTGTCTCGATTAGGATATAGTTCGAATACCATCGATGTGAAGAATAAGCAATTCTTGAATGATGCTATGCACGAACTGGGACTTAATAATAAGATTGGCGACGTGCATAGCGGGGTGGTAGATACTGATGGTTTGGATCAAGGACTTGCTATAGGTGAAGAAGAAGTGGGCAAGCCATCCAAAAATCTAGAGTCATTCATGGAAACTGTCAAGTCCGTAAAGAATCCACAAGATCGTACTGCTGACAGGAACTCTACCAACTTAGTGAAGCCTGTTTTGCATCGAGATTGGTTGATGCAGTCTAAAGTATCATTTAATGACAGTGATAACGAAAACGCTAACGACATGGGGAAGACCGAAATATTGATTGATGAGGTTTCCTTCAGGGATATCCAGTCACAATTTGTACGGGATATTAACGGAAAGCTTGTCAAATTGAGCAGTTTGGCTATGGCAGATAGAAAGTTTCAAGAAAATGTACGATCTGTCGAGGACAGTTTGATCAAGGATATACAGTCGTTTTTCGCCTTTGTGAGGAGTCTGGAGAAGTCGGCCCACACGAACAGCGGCACACCCAGCAGTACTGCTAACGCATCCCTTAATGAAGAGGTTACTGCAGATGACAATGAGAACGACAAGCCCTTGATCAGCGGCAGTTTTGTCAAGATCACAAAATCGTATACGGAACAATTTACACCATACAAATCTATGTTCTCTTGAAGCAGCTGAGAAACAGAAGAAAAGCTGTGCGCGTTGTCCCACAGCGGTTTGTGCTGTAGTCCCCAGTTTCTTCGTAGTGTCAAGTTTCGAGATGACATTTAAATAATTTGAGGTTTGAAAAAAAATATCGAAGCCATCACCAACAATTTCGTTCCAATGGCGAACAACAAGGACACCGCCAAACACAGTAAAGACCAAGCTGCTCGCAAAAGAAGGAAGTATCAGTTTGCGCCAATAGATAAACTGGATGCAGGCGTAGTGAAAACCATTTCTGCGTCACAGTTAAGGAATAGACCATCAGCGAAGAAGATTTCGATGAAAGATGAGCCCAAGCTTAGGACGCCGTTACAGGATAAAGCGAAGAAGAGAAATAGACCATCTGTGGAGATCTGTCCTGATAAGTCCAGAGATGAAGTCATTTGGGGGTATCAACCTAGCGATATATCTGATAGGACGCGGAGTCCATTAGATGCCCAAGACGATGTGGATGCCATAGATAATAGACTGAGAAATCCATCTTCTACGCCTTTAATAGATAGCCGCTGGAAAACTTTGGTATCGTTGGACAATATAGGAGGTAATAAAACCGATAATGATACTCCCATTACAAATAACGAAGATGACATAAAATTAAGCACAACAAAGAATGGGTTCAATGTCAATACTAGGTTTCATACAATACCTACACTAAATGAGGCGAATAAATTGACTATTTCCACTAAGAAAAATAATATAAATAAAGGCCGCAGAGACATTGATGCTATTTTGAATGATATAAAATATGACTCTTTGGCTAACGAAAATAGTGATAACATACCTTCAAATAGATCGTTCAATGAACTGCCGTCTTCACCAACAAGAATCAATACTTACGACAGTAATAGAAGCACTAGTATCAAAAAAACCACTATTGAAGAAATAAAACTGACTTTTAAAACTCCGCGAAATGAAAATCTAACAGCTTCATTTGATGATTCTTCTGGTAATTCACTGATAGAAGCATTTTCTCAACATCAAAATGCAGTTAAACAGAATAATAAACCAATAAGCGTAGACTCCCCATCTATATCCAGTATATCCATAGACTCTTCACTATTAATTAAAAAGGAAGTTAAAGTAAGTAAGGCCAAAAGTAAAAATACTATCAAGAGTACACATGAACAGGTTCAAAATGATGATGCTATGAACGAGAAATATACTGAAATATCTGGACTCTCTAGTGATTTTACAAACGAAAACTTTAGTATAGGAAAGTCTTCTGTTCAGGAGAAAAAATCTACAACTGCATTAGAGCTAGATTTAGACGCTGATGATGATAGTGATGAATTAGGTGCATTACTCGAAACCAAACATGCCAATAAAAATGTTGATCTTCTGGAGGAATTGAATGATTCAGATGACAACGATTTGCTTGAATTCTTGGAAGATACTATTGATCAAAAGGAAAGTACAGCTCCCATAAGTGAGAACAACGAATCCCATAAGAAGGCAATTGAATCGAAATACATTAATCTAGCCAAGACAAGTGTCATCAAATCCGGTACTGTAAGATTAACCATATGCAACATAAAAGAATTGCAGTTACCAAAAATTGGACTTCAAAAAATCTTGACTTGCGTGGACGCTAATGGTGCTAAGACAAACGTGATTGTACGTAGTCCATGGGTATATTTAAATCTACAGGAAAGCGATGTTATTCATATTATCGAAGGTAAAAATTTTAGTAATAAACGATTATTATCAAATGATAAAGATCCTAACACGAATGCTGTTAATGACAATTTATTAGTTGTTAATCCTGATATTCTACTATCCGCAACCACTATCTCGCAATATCTTCATTGTCGAAGAAGTGGTATGATACAGCAACTTTTTGAAGATACAAGAGGTGATACAAGTCTACCCATGACTATTGGTAATATTGTTCACGAATTATTACAAGATGGTTTAAGATATAAACTGTTACATAATAAAATTGAAAACAAATACATTGAAAACAAATTAGAAGAATTATTAGATGTTTACTCGTTTGCGATTATTATTTGTGACGAAACAATTGAAAATTGTAAAACTGAAATAATGAAAACACACGTTCCCAATATACTAGAATTTATCAATAATTTTGTAGCTGAAGACAATTCACGTCGTTTCATTAACCAACAAGGTTCGAGAAAATCTGTTGCTATTTCCATTTCTAACATTATTGATATCGAAGAAAATATTTGGTCTCCATCCTATGGGTTTAAAGGTTTTTTAGATGCCACTGTAGTAGCCCATTTTGGAAACAACCATCGTATAGTACCATTGGAAGTAAAAACTGGTAAACGTAAGGATGTTGCCCATGAAGTGCAAGGTCTTATTTATACAATGTTATTACATGATAGATATGATATTGCAGTTGAGTTTGCCTTGTTATATTATACGCGAGAAACTACAATGACGCAATTTGTTACTAGGGAACAATCTATCAAGGATGCGTTGATGATAAGAAATCAAATTGCTTATTATTTTAAGCATCGTTTAACTGAAATTAACACATCTGGTATATCACCATTCCATATTCCTTCTATGGATGAATCAGGTTCATGTGAGAGGTGTTCAGATAGAATACAATCGATCGTACTGCATAAACTTCTAAATGAATCGAATTCAAATAATACTGAAGATTATGAAGAGTTAACATCTCATTTGAATAAGAACATAGGCATTTATCGAAATTTTTTCTTCAAATACAACGATTTAATTACAAAAGAGGAATCATCTACAACATGCCAAAACCAAGATTTATTCTTGATTGATGGTGCTACACGAGAAATTACTAGTGGATTATGCATATCAAATTTATCCATTAAAAATTTTACACCTGATGCTATTAATCGTGATAGATATTTATACACGTTTATTAGACATGAATCAAATTCAGAAACATTATCTATGTTACAAAGTCAAATTCATGTCAATGATTATGTTTTCATCAGTGATGAAATTGGCCACTTTGCCATTTCTCAAGGAACTGTGGTTAATATGGATGAGTCAAGTATAACAATATCCAGTAGAAGACAATTATTAACTAACAAGCATGAATATACCTCCAAGATGAAAGACGTTAGTGATAGTGTTCAAAGTGTTTTGGTACCCAGCCTTAATCCTCATGATGATGATATCTTAAGTCAAAATAAAGTCACTTATAGAGTGGATAAAAATAATGTTAGAGAATCAATGAGCACCTCAAGATTTAACTTACTGAATTTATTTTTACCACCTGTACCACAGGGTCAGATTCTTATTGATGATAGGACAGGAAGAGAAAGAATAAGTAAGAGATCCGATGGTGGTGATTCCAGATTGAGGAAACTTTTAGTAGATAATATTGCTCCCACCTTTGTTCCTGAAAATGCAGAATCTCCTCTTCGGTATGATGCCAAAGAATTGCTTGGTTTTAATGAAGATCAAAGGAAGGCAATTGATAGGTCACTTAGATGCAATGATTATTCTTTAATTCTTGGTATGCCCGGTACAGGTAAAACGACGGTCATTGCACAACTAATCAAAATTATTGTCGCTAATGGTAAGAGCATTTTACTAACATCATATACGCATTCTGCTGTTGATAACATATTATTAAAATTGCTTGATAGCAACATAAATATGATTCGTTTAGGTTCTGAATATCGAATTAACTCACAACTTCATCATTTACAACCCGATTATAACAATATTAAAACATATGATGAGTATGTTACATATATTGATCAAATGTCTGTAGTGGCAACAACATGCCTTGGGATTAAGGATTTATTGTTTTCTATGAGAACAAAAGACTTTGACTATGTTATACTTGATGAAGCAAGTCAAATTTCATTACCAGTTGCATTAGGTCCGCTCAGATTTGGTAATAAATTTATTATGGTTGGTGATCATTATCAATTACCACCATTAGTGAAGAATGAGGTAGCTAAAAAGAATGGATTTGAAGAGTCATTATTTAAACAGTTTTGTGAAAGACAACCTAACAGTATGGTAGAGTTAACATTTCAATATAGGATGTGTGGTGATATTGTTCAATTATCCAATCGACTAATTTATCAGGAAAAACTGAAATGTGGTACAATGGATGTATTCAACCAATCACTAGAAATTGCCAATGATTATACTCAACGTCTTCAACAATTTGCCACATCAATTGCTAATGATAATAGGACAAATTGGTTAAATGATAGTTTGAATCCTGACAATAAAGTAGTTTTCCTGGATTATGATCAAATACCGAATATGAAAGAGCAATCGGATAAGGACAATATAACCAATATTGGAGAATGTGCCATAATCAAGCAAATAATTGATGCATTATTTCTATGTGAAATCAGTATGAGCAAGATTGGTATAATTTCAATTTATAGAGCACAATTATTATTATTGAAAAGAAAGTTGCATCAGTTTGAGAAAGATGGATTAGATATCTTAACAGCAGATCAATTTCAAGGTCGAGATAAAGATTGTATTATTATATCGTTAGTGAGAAATAATGACGAATTGAATAGTGGTACCCTTTTAAAAGATATTAGACGTATGAATGTTGCCCTGACACGTTCGCGTAAGAAGTTAATCATAGTGGGATCGTTGACATTGATTAAAAGTGTTCGTGAGTTAGATGCTTTGATGTCGTTATTAGTTGATAGAAAATGGATTTTGAAATTACCGACTAATGCCTTGAGCTTATACGATTTCGAGAAATAAAAAACTTTTAAACATAATTTGATAGACAGGAAGATGATAAAGATCTATTCATCTATATTTATATCTAGATATATAAAGTCAGATCAAAAAGTAAAATAAAAAAGTACGTACTCTTCCAGAGATGGGCAGTATTATCTTAACTATTCTAAGCAATAGCTGTGATTACAAAGAGGGTCATTAAAATTATATATGATATGGAAGTCAAGAAAGCCAAAAAAAATTTTGATATGGCGATTTCCATCAATTATAAATATTTAATTCGGTTTTATTCTCAACTTTAACAAAAGCCGCGTCATTAACGAACCAGTCAACTTTACCAGCAAATAACTTATTGATTAAAGCAGTTGGTAATTTAGTATTTTGTAAATCAAAAATTTCATGCATAATTGGTTGCTTTGATTCACCTTCTGCCACAAAGGCAATCTTGTTAGCGTCTTCCATAACGGGTAAAGTGATAGTGATTCTATCGCTTGGAGGTTTTGGTGAATCATAACAATGTAGTACTCTTTCGACTTTTTCGTCGATCAAGTATTTATGTTCAGCATCAGGGAATAACGAACAAGTATGACCGTCTGGGCCACAACCTAATAGTAATAAATCTAGCGTTTTAGGTAACAAATTTGAGTAATGTTTAGCACAATTTTCGTATGCATTTTTACCCTTACCTACAAACTGAGTATCAATTGGATAAACTTTTGGTTTGGCATCAGCATCCTTTAAATTATCTAAGACAGCATTCTTAAATGCGCCAAAATTACTATCTGGATGATCAAGTTCCACGATTCTTTCATCCACGAAATAGATTTCCCATTTGGACCATTGCACTTTGGTGGCAATTTCAGGGTCGTTGATGAGAGATTTTTGTAAAACGTTCACCAATGAACCACCACTTATGGCTAATTTAAACGAGACATTCGAAGATAATGCCCTATCTTGTTCGGCTAAAATATACTTACCTAGAGTGTGTGGCAATTTGTTTGGGATGTGAATTTGTACCATTTTGCAAGTAGTAATTGGGGGTAAGAAAGTTGCTATCGCAGTGTTGCAGCAAGAGAATACAGCGACGTTTAGGAATAGTTTGGCTCGAGACGAGTTAAATATCATATGCAGCTGCTTATTTTTCAGGCGGTGTTATTTTGCCGGCCTGGGAATAGGAGACGGCGGTGTGGGGCGGCCGTTGGTGTCTGCCCGGGTGTGGTGCCCCTTTGGCCCCGGAGGGAAAGCCTGGCGGCCGGCAGCCAGACGGAAAGCTAGAAGGGGACCCAGGCGGGGAGCTAGGCAGGGAGCAAGGAAAAAGGGTCTCGTGATGTGCATCGATTTCCGTTTTCTGGCACGTGCCACAAAGCCCTAGCCCACTACAATTAGGGTGTCTGGAATTCTTAGGGCACTTTATTCTTCTATATATTTAGGGCCGGAAACGCCAATTTTTCAGCTTCGTTTTTTCTGATGAGCTTCAAAACGAGACACACCAAAATTCATCTATTTGTATCAAACAGAAGCAAACGTAGGAACCGGTCTCGTTGGTCATGCCCGTTTGTAAGAGCTGTAAGGGGACTCGGTTTGAAAGAGATCTTACCAACGCCAACAACGATCTCGTTTGTAAAGATTGTGGTGTGGTCTCAGAAGATAATCCAATCGTTTCAGAAGTCACGTTCGGTGAAACAAGTTCTGGTGCCGCAGTTGTACAAGGTTCATTCATTCAAGCTGGTCAAGCACATGCATCCTTTGGCTCTATTGGTGGTTCCAATGCTCTCGCATCGCGTGAAAACACCTTAAATAACGCGAGAAGAAAATTAAGAGCCGTATCACACGCTTTAAATATTCCTGACTACATCACTGATGCTGCCTTTCAATGGTATAAATTATCTTTAGCCCATAATTTCGTACAAGGTAGAAGATCACAAAATGTTATAGCTTCATGTCTTTATGTCGCTTGTAGAAAGGAGAAAACTCCGCATATGTTGATTGATTTTTCATCAAGATTGCAAGTCAGCGTCTATTCAATCGGGGCCACTTTCTTGAAGATGGTTAAAAAATTGCATATTAAGAATTTACCCCTAGCTGATCCATCGTTATTTATACAACACTTTGCTGAAAAGCTGGATTTAGGTGATAAAAAAATCAAAGTAGTTAAAGATGCAGTAAAATTAGCCGCTAAAATGTCAGATGAATGGATGTTTGAAGGTAGAAGACCTGCCGGTGTAGCAGGTGCTTGTATATTATTAGCTTGTAGAATGAATAATTTAAGAAGAACTCCTACTGAAATTGTCGCCGTGTCTCATGTTGCTGAAGAAACTTTACAGGAGAGATTACTTGAATTCAAGAAAACTAAATCTGCTAGATTGTCAGTGAAAGAATTCAGAGACGATGAATCAATTAGTTCATCACAAAATAGTAGACCACCAAGTTTTACAAGAAACCGTAAAGCCGAAAGTAAAATTAAAGATGCAATAAGGAAAAGTGAACAATTCGAAACTTCTGAACAAGCTCTAAGTAGAGATCCAATTCTATCACAAATTTTAGGTGCACAAGATCTATCTTCAAAAGAAGTGATATATTTCTTAAAGGAATTTTCTAAAAAGAGGCAACTACAATTCAAAAGACTAAAGGCAACAAATGGTATCGACGATGAAGATATATATCACGATCAAGCAAAAAAAAATGATCTAGATAAAAGTAACGACGATGAAAGCAATGAAGAAAATGGTAAAAGTGACGAAAATGGTAGTTCTAACAGTAAATTACTCGATAATAGTAATAGTAATAGTAACTTACTGTCAGAAGGTAAAACGGATAAAAATAAGAAGAAGAGAAAGAAGAATAAACAATTGAACAAGAAAAAATTCATTGAATTGATTGAATATAATATTGATGATATTTCATCTGATTCATCTGATGGTTCCTCTTATGAAAGTGATTCAGAAGTAGATTCAGATCATGGCAATGACTTCAATAAAGCTAATTCTAGAAAAAAGGTTCAAGATAAAAAGGTTAATGAAGGAAATGACGCAAATGATTCTGATTTTGATGCTAAATCAACAATGCATAATAATAAAAATAATGACATAGCAGATTCCATAAGCACAAGAATGAGAAGTAGGACAATTAAGATAGCAGAAATTAAGGAAGACTCACATGCAGACAAAGATGAGCATGTTAATGAAGATATAAATGAAAAAGAAATTGCATATGAAAAGGAGGTTACTAATGATCATACTGAAATTGAAAGAAATACTGATCATTACCAAGATGCCATCGATGGTTATTCATTGGCTAAGGATCCATATAGACCGCGTAACTTACATTTATTACCAACATCCGATGCTCTTATGAAAAAAGTTAATGATGATCCAGATAACTTATCTGATGTTGATGACGATGAAATCAATGGTGTCATATTAGATGAAGAAGCATCCAAGTTAAAGGAAAGAATTTGGATTGGTATCAATGAAGAATATTTATTGGAACAGGAAAATAAGAGACTGAAAGAAGAAGCTGATTTAATTGCAGGTAATACAACAACAAGGAAAAAACGTAAACCACGTAAGAAGACAAAACCAAAAGAAGAATTCGATTCATTTGGTAATGTATTTAATAATGATTTAGTAGAAGATATGACAACTGCAGGTTCTGTTAAAAATCTTTTACAAAAGACAAGTTTCTCAAAGAAAATTAATTATGATGCTATAGAAGATTTATTTAATAAATAGTACTCATAATTTCGCACTAAAACAAGGGCTGTCTTGACTTTTTCAATTTCTTGCAGTTGTCTGTCGTTTTTTCATTTTTCTCTTTCTTTATTAGATCGAATATAGCATCAGGGTACGGGGCCAATATATAGACATTATATATAATAATAATAACAATAATAATATATTATAAAAAGAATTGTCTAAAAGTTAAAAAAAAAAAATTAAGGTAGATATAGAGAATTGAATTAGAATATTTAAAACAGCAAAAGTAGGTTTTGTCACATCTATATATTATATGAATTTTCATCTTCATGATAATGTTTCATGACTACAAAAAATATTAACCATACTTGTCAAATCAGATTGATAATATTGTTGTTTAATGTTGATTTTCCATCTTCAATTCAGGACCATTAACAATATATTTGACTGTCTGCGATAATGTATCGCCATTCCGTATTCTATAGTCAGCGATTCTCAAAATATGGTAAGAAGCAGTTAACCCAATGACAGAATTAACAGAAGCTAACAACATATTCTTAGGTTTAATGACGAATGCCCAACGTGTCCATATGGCAGAAGTAGCTAATAACGACAAATTTTGAGCACCAGAAACATTTTCAACAGGTCTTGTGATATCTGAAATACCAGCTATTACCAAACCCCATTTTAATGTTGGTGCCCAGAAATGCACAGTCTTGGGACCAGTATTACTATTCCAAAAATTTCTGAATGCAATATTAATTGTTGACATATCCTTAGCTAGTAACGGTCAAACAGTTTCAATTTTTGTGATAATCAATTTACTATTATCAGATTCTTTTAATTTTGAATTTATGACAACGAAAGATTCTTCTAGTTTTAACAACTGACTGTATATTTATCCTTTCTCAAAAGTGGATTAATTTAATATATTTCAGTAGTTTGTTTTAGTTAAAAGGAAAGAACACTATCTATACTTTTTTTTTCAAATAAGTTAAAATGAAAATAGTAATAGTAATTATATTTCAACTATGAGACTATTGTTTAAAGTAGGGAAGTAGAAGAAATGTTGTTCAGTAAAGAGAAGAATCTTTTGAAAAAATTGTAATTTAGGAACAATTTAAACGGATATATGGAGAGAAAAAAGTGTTGAAAGAAAAATGTAGCGAATGTTTTGTGTGACTGATTTTGTCATTTACTTTTTAAAAATTTTCGAGGCTCTAAAAACGGAATTTTTCATAGAAGAAAAACGATGACTTTCGAAGAATGATAGGCTGCACGTGATCAAACATTCCTTTCGAAGCTATTTCTTTTTGTAGAGTGGGGCCAAATAGGAGCTCCTTTTTGCAAAGGTGGGGTAAAAAAAGTGGGAGTAGGGGCACCTGCTCAGGGCTGGACAGTGCGTCATTCAGGGTTCTGGTTTAGGGCTAGGAAAGCTGTTTGCTTAGGGTAGAGAGTCATTCTAGAAAGTAGGGCTAAGGGTGTAATTGTTGGTAAGGGTTTTTCTTCCAACCCCGCAGAAACAATCCTCTTCTTTTATTTTCTTAACAGTTGATTTAAACTGTTATTTGTCACTAATCAGAATATTTCTCAATCTTACCAGTTAACTGACTCACATTGCTTTTTATTTAGGTTCTAAACAATGCTTCTAATGTGTCGTAATCACCATTGAATATATACACCTAACTCTTTAAAAGCATTCATCAGGGCTCATAAAACTACCAACAGCAAAATTTCCCACATTTCTTGCACTATTTTGCTCGTATCGAAATTAACACTCGGTAATAAGAAAACAAACCATAGTCAACCCAGACTGATCAAGTTAGGTTGTTTTCTTGCTTGATGCAAAGTAGGGGTACTTCGAGAGAGTATTTTCCTAAACAAAGGAAACGGTCTCGACCATGGTGTTGTAGTACTATTGCACCATTGAACTTTACCTACTTGTACCCCATAGTCAAGTCAATATCAAGGGAAAATAAAGGTCGGGCCTTTAGGGATTTTGAACTTTAACGTGCATATTTCAAATTCCGTTTTTACTTCTTTGCGGAAATTTTTTGTTTCAATTTCGAAACCTGTATCCATTAATCACAAAATTCTTTAGCATCATTTCATTTAATACCAGTTAGAACAAAGACATTTTATAGAAATTTGTATTTTGGTTCTTTGCTAATACTCCAGCCTTCTCCGCTTGTTGCGTGTAAGAAAATTTCTTACAAAGTAAAATTCAAATAAAAAATAATACTAATAAATAATCAATATTGTGCCATTGATATAATGTTGCTTGGTTTATTGAGGTCTTAGCAAGAAAAAGAATTTTATTGGTTAGGAATGGATAAGTATTTGAAGATTATACTGTTCATTTTTCATAATTTTTACGTTTTTGGAAAATAAATGAACTTAAAAAAAATGTTCAATAAAAATGTACACTTCATATATTTACAATCGTTTAGCTGGGATTACATTTAATGGTTATATAAACGAAGTCGAAATTTTTTGCTATCCTTTTGCAGCTTCTCTTGTAGGTCTTACAAATGTGCATTGCTTACAGTAAACTTTAATTTAGAAGCCATTTTATTTTCGTCGGCAATATCCAGCTTAATTTGTGTGAATGTTGCGGAGATAGGGATGTTTTACCTTTATATAATACGTGCAATTGAGGGGCAGCTCATTTTGCTGTTGGACTAGACACTATTCAAAGATGTGTACAAGATGCAAGGGATAAGAATTTTTGAGCTATTGTACTGTATAAACAATAGTTTATATTGTTGACTATCAAAAAATGGAAAGAAGATTTCGCTGTGACCAAAAATTTGTATGGGAAAAGTAGGTATTCTTCTGGATAAACTAACTCCCAGTGTCTCTTTGAATATAATTACTTTAACTAAAAAGCCAAATTTATGTCTGTTTCATTGACATTCTTGCCAATGACATGATATATGTTAGCAGAATGGTTTGTTGGGTACGAATAATGGAATACCTGGAAAAACAAACAACAAGTTACCAGTGTGCCATTAGAAAACGCAAAATACATGATTGTGCTTTGAAACCTATCGGTATTTGGATAGATTTTGCAAAGAATAAAGTTAGAATAAAATGTAATGATACTAGAATCTTATCTGAAAGGAAGGCAAAAATACCTTTCCCGCAAAATTTTAGAAAATATGCACGAAGTAGTTCACATATTTTTGGAAAAACTACTAAAATTAGCATGTTGTTCGGTCTCAACCGATGATCAAAAAAAATTACTGCTTAAAACTTAATTTCTTTTATCGATAAAGTAAATGGTTTTCAACGTAATTCAAAAGTTTTTGGCAACTAGAATAAAGTTAACATCTTGTTAGGATGGAGTGTATCTGTAATTTTCCAAAGCTACTGAACAATTCCACGAGGAGTGGCCTTTGTTTACCCTAAAAGACAAAATATTATACGTTTTAGTTTCTTGAAAAAGGTCCGCGGTTGAACTATCTATACCTTATTAGCCATGAGATAAATAAATGGCCTGCCAAGCTTATTTGCTTTAGCAGAGATACTTTGTATTGGATTAATCATTTTAATATTGCTTGTCCTGCTATTTGCTATCTCATTATGTTTTGTAGGGCCCATTTCAAACTTGCACCACAAATAGTTACGAGCAGGTAGCCCAAATACATAAGTTATTACCTAGTATTATGAAAACTTTTCTCCTCTTTTCAAATTTTACAAAGTAATCGAAGATCACAGACTTGTTTCAATTTTGCCAAGTTGTCTTTTTGCTAGTACCGCAAAGACATTCCATAGTTATTGTACATTATATAATTCATAATATTCCAAAGTTCCTGCATTCAGTGAACATTGACATGTTTCACATATTTTTTCTAGAGATATGTTGGATAGTGTTTCTGCTTTTTTTCGTCATTTGAGCTTTTATTATTTGCTAAAATTTCTATGTTAAAATGGATGATATTTTGGAATATGTTTCATGTATTAGGAGGAAATATTTTTATATGTTTTGAATATCTATATGAATTTCCTTGGGATGGCCTTCAATGGACAAAAAATATTGAAGAAAAAAAATTCGTGTAGGTTAATACTTTTTGTTAACTAAAGGAATACTGCTCACTAATTTTTAAGTTTGTTTCAATTTTTTTTAGTTAGCCTTATATATGCTGTTTGCAGACAGGGGTAGTATGGTAGTTTTTTGGGAAAAATCTTAAATGCACCTAAACCCTAAGTGCCAAGACAATAAAGAGCTCTTTAAATTTTTTACCGAGTTTTGTTTTTGCACCGAAATATTTATGGCTGCTAAACCAAGATTGAAAATTTACCAATTTTTGGTACTTTTTTATACTCGACTATGATATAAGCGCTATATGAGCTGCTGGGTATTACGAAAGTTTAGGTCATTTAACTGTTATGAAATGAATATCCAGAAATCATAATATAGAATATAATCAAAATCTTGTAAAGTATAGATATGATAATATGTAGTTAATGTACAGATAGATAGTTAATCTGAAATCAATTTTGTTTTAGAGGAGAAAAAAACGAATTTACAGAATAAAAAGCACGTTAAGTTTTCAAAATACATGGAGTTTCAATCAAAACTGCACTTTTGAGAGCGTTTCAAGAAATTATTAATAACTCTTTTTTCAAATGTGCCTAACAGAATAACAAGGGGAATGACTTTGATACAGAATTCCGTTTCCGTGATTATCTGATCTCAATAATGATTATGGTTATATTTTTGTTTGCAAGTAATTCATGATAGAAAACTGTATAGATAAAGCTTTTGGCTTTCGAAATGGTAGCTTTCGTTTCTTATAGCAGGTAATACAATTTGAAATTTTTGATGTAAATGAGAAACTCTTGTAAAAAAAAGAAAGTGTTGCTAGTCTCCATTTGTAATCCAAATTTCTCGAAAAATGTCCAAGTTGCTGCTCAAAATAGAATTATTTCCAGATAGCATCCTATTGTGGCAGTCTGCTCATTTCAAAAACAAAAGAAAACATACAACCATCAGACAATATTTAATTAGTTACCTAATAAGGAAATATCAATAAGGTAATCAATCTTCAACTTTATTTTCCGATTGACGAAAATTCGAATTGAAAGCATCTTTTTCATGATCATTAATTAAAACGTTGAAGTTTCAGGAGGAATAGTGAAAAGTGCTTGTACTTGACTCCGCATTTTGTAGGTATATGTCCTGAAAGTATATACATGCTGAAAAGGACTAAATTTTTTTTCTAGAAAATTTTGTAAGACTTTGTTCAAAAGTACCATAAAGCTAGCATTTGTTGTTTTTATTATTTCAATAAAAGTCAATTTTCTTTTCTTTTTGTCCGAAAAGTATAATTTCTTGGCTTATTAAGTGTTCGATACCTTATTTTCCTCTTTTTATTACACTTTATATAAAATGAGAGCTTATTCTACAAATTAAAGTTAGAGTTTTTTTAGGTTGTGATAGCTTCTCTGACTGAAAAAAGAAACGACAGAAGATTGCCACGTGACGCAAGAAGGTCCTAAACCCTAATCCTTTGCTGCATTTTCATCTCTCTTCAAGCCATTTTTACTTAGTGCCCTAGAAAACCGTTCCAGAAAATATAGCAAAAATAGTAACAGCTTTTTTTCGTTCAAGAGACTCATTCACCTAGGATGGGACTGCGCCTACTCTGCATCTTCTTTTTTGAGTAAAATGTTTGAATTTTTAGTTTCAACATCTTCGTTGTTCACCCACGGTCCAAGGCCTGCTTTCCGAACCAGTGTATGTGTATTATTGAACAAGAAAAAATCTGCTGGCTACATCTAATCTTTGAATTCTACATAACTTCAGAAAAGCAGCAGAATAACAAAGGACAGTTTTTGCTAGAAACCCTTGCTTATTTTTGAAATGGATCTAAAATGATATCCGGCCCTTGGTCCTTTTCAACTTCAAATCCTTGTTATTTTTCAATACCCTATTAGAAAACAGATTTTAAACATTAAATTTTACTATTTGTAACAATCATATCCTACGAAGATATATTTTAGTATATTCGAAAATTTTTATTAGGGTTCAAAACCCCACCCAGACAGTACTAAAAGAGGTAAGCTTTATGTTCCCATATTGATGACAAAGTTTATTTGCATGAGATCTTTTCTGCTCAAATAGTATCCTGATTGAAAAATTTAATTTCAACGGTTATTGAATGCTATCAAACGATTAATTATACTGTGTACAAT
This sequence comes from Grigorovia humatica, assembly GCA_030462875.1. NCBI lineage: Eukaryota > Fungi > Ascomycota > Saccharomycetes > Saccharomycetales > Saccharomycetaceae > Grigorovia > Grigorovia humatica. The sequence continues at coordinate 123,316 of JAMSGM010000014.1, read as the reverse complement.
AGGAAATGAAAAACAAAAAAAGAAAAAAGAGGAAATATTGAATAATTTCAATATGTATACTTTGCGTGAACCCTAGTAAAAAAATAAAATCTATTTACTTAACCAAACGCAATATGCCTATATACCTGCAAATTTTCTTGTACCTGAAGGTTTCGATTTGGAACAAAAACGAAGAACCTAACAATAAGATTATCATAGTAAAAGTTTATTTAACACTCAAAATGAGGATGTAATTTTCTTTTTTCTTTTTGCAAAAAAATATGTACAGGAAAAAATTAGGATATTCTGTTAAAGTTTGTAACTTTTTTGAAAAGTTTATTTTCTTTTAATTATTTTTATTTTTTTTGAATGCTAAAAAAGAAAAGAAAGGGAAAAAAATGTGTCTCTATATACTTGCACATGCCTGAAACCTTTTAGTTTTGATATGTAGCAAAAAATAAATTTAAGTTGTAGTCATATTGGAAAAAAGTAGAAAACCAAAGATTTTTGCAGATTTACTTACCTTTCTATGCGTACACTTTAGAGATTTTGTTTTTTTCAGTTGGAATTGGGATTTGGGAGTTGTTCATGAATATATGTCGTGTAATGACCTTCATAGTTGAAGTGAAACGTGCAAAAATTCATAATAATCAAAAGATTACATACCGCTGGATCATATTTATAAGAGAATGACAATGATAGTAAACTGATTAAGGAATGATTGAATAAGAGAATGATACTTACGAAATTTGATCCTGTTTTTCCTTATTCTTTTTTTTTTCTTATTAGTGACTATTGTTACTGCGATGAACCCTTGTTCAACAAAAAGAATCTCAGTAATTTCTTGATTGGCCGTAGGAAAGTAAATATATTTTCTTTTTATTGAAAATTTGTTGTAGTAAAGTGATTGTGCAATTTGTAACAGTCCTACCTAAATATTGCGTCATATATTTACCTACTGGTGTAATATACAGTACAAATTCATTTACAGGTTGTCATTGAAAGATCCAGTTTTTCTATCCTACTTTAAAAATAAACATTTACCGCTTTTGGACCGAATAGGAAAACCCAAGAAAATTCATAGCGTTTCCATCCCAAAGCTTAAAGAGAATTTCTTTCCTTGAAAGAAACAGTACCGGAACCGCGAACTGGGAAAAACCGGAAATACCTCGAGACAAGAATTAATCTCCCACTGGGATATGCAGAAAAACTTTTTGAAGGAAAAGGAGCGGCAAGCATAAAAATGGCCTATTAAGTCTTGATTGGCTGAAACTCGCCTGACCAATGAGGTAAAAACATGTAAAATAATCCCGAATTCCCAAGAAAAAAAAACCAAAATACGAAAAGTTTAATTTCACCACCTCTTATTACCCGTTTCAGTAATCGTTTCCATAAGAGTCCGGGCAAAACCGTGCCCAAAAAACTGGGAATTTGTTTCATCGTTCGGCAATCGGATTTCGTGGGTTTCCGCTTTAGGAAACACAGATTTGTTGACGAGTGTTTCTTTTTCGATATTGCACTGAAAAAACTAAAGAAAAAGGAAAAGTTTCAACACTGTGAATAGACGAAAATATGACAGCTTAGTATGATCATACCCTGACATTGCCCTTGCTTACAAAACAAATTTGATGGAAACCAGTTCTAACCTCGAAATACAATTTTTTTACCCCCCCAGAGGGGTAAGTTCAACCTTCCTCAATCACATGTATGGCGAGGCTACTTCACGTTACGTTAACTTACGTACATTCCCATGAGATAAAATATGGGAAGGATCAGTGGACATAGGCCCTTTGAAACAGACTTGTTCAGGCAAACTTAAAAAAAGAAGCATCCCCCACTCTTCTATTTCCTACGCCGTTTCTCTGGGAACCCCCCCCCCCCCCCCCCTTTCCCCTTTTTTTTTCCTCCCCCCTGTTGTTTCTTTCTCTGCTACCCTTTTCTGTTTCTTTCCCTTTCGACCCCCCTTTTTCTTATAACTCTTC
>JAMSGM010000014.1:0-121345 GCA_030462875.1 Grigorovia humatica | reverse complement strand
CTCCTTCTACTTGTTCTTTTTATAACCTCATTTCTCAGCAAAACTCTAACAACTATCTCTCCCCCCCTTCTCTTTGTCTACTCCCTTTCTTTGTGCACCCCCCCCCCCCCCGTCTTGTTTCTTTTTCTGTTGACAGTTCCGCGGATTGCATTGTTTCAAAACCATTTCCGATTTGAATCGTCAAACGCCTTAATTTTTGTAAAACGTTCAGAAAACACCGCAGCAAAGCTTAAAGGCAAAACTCAACACTATATTGTTTCAAGATTGAGCCATTGTCACAAGGATGTGGAAATGATCACAACTCGATACTGTCAGTGTTGTATCATGGAGGGTTTCTATTTGCTATTGGAAATAGATTTCTGAAAATATATAAAGAGACATTTATTCGATTTAGTTTTGTGTCCAAATAAGTTTCCTTTATTCCATTTTCTTTTTTTGTTCCCTTTCAGAACTTCGTTGATTCGAGTTTAATTAGGTTAGGATAAACATTTAATATTGTCACACATGAACTGGTTTCTCTCTTGAAGATTAACCCTTTATGTTATATTTTATGGTAATCAAATTGCTGGTTCAAATTGGTTATAAATAATACATCTGCTGATAGTATTATACCTATTTATCTTTCGAATTGATCATAATTGCATTTTCCAAAAATTTTAATAGAAAAAATGTACATTCTAAAAACTAAATACTGTTTTAGGTTATTTTAACTAATAATCTAAATTAAAACTATATTAACAAACAAACAAACAAACAAACAAACAAACAAAACAAAACAAAACAAAACAAAACAAAACAAAACAAAACAAAACAAACTTTGAAAACAAACAACAAGAGATGAAAAATCAAACAAACAAACAAACAAACAAACAAAAACAAAACTAAGAACCGAAATAAATCACTTTTATTGGTTTTAAGTTACATTATCTTTTCTTAACCAAAAAATATTATCTCCATTTGACAAAAATTTCGAATTATTTAAATATTCAAAGGAATCTTTTCGATTCTGGCAAGGACATACACTTGATACCTGTAAGGAAATTTCGTTGATTACGATTTCAGAGGGTTGTAATCCTTTTTTACGGGATTATTCTGTATATGTTCCCAGTTTTTTCAATAAGAGGAATTTGTTAAATCTCCATCATTTCCATTAATCCATTTTTGAGATGATATTTTATAAGATATTGTGTTTATACCTTTGTACCTAGAAAAACGTATACTCGGTTGAAGATGTGGTAGTCTTCTTTCTCGTGCATTATACTGTTTTTCCCTTGGACAAAGGCGAAAATGACGTTAATGTAGCAATTTCATAAACTTGTATGATAATGACACTTCTCCATTGTATTAATATTTCATTTTTTTTTTTTTATAAAAGTGATTCATATTGAATATTAATTTGGAGTCGCATACATTTTGTGAATTCTATGTATAGTTTGGACCTATATATAAATATCTATATTATCAATACAATATTGAGGAAAGTGGTAGTTTAAAACCGCTTTTACTTTTTTTTTTCTAATCCACCTTTTCACCTCTTGCTTTAATTTTCCTCTATCACTAACCTTAAGGAGTGTGTCGTCTTTATTACAAGGTGTTATTCCACGGTTCCTGTTCACTATGGTGCTTTTGGTATTACCCTTCGTTTTCCAGATGAATTCCCAAAAATGAAAAAGTTAAACAAATTTCAAATCATTTTTTTTTCACTAAATCTTGAAGGACTATCCTTAAACAACACCCACTCTGCCACGGGCCTCGCCGGGTTAAACACACACACATCCACATCCATCACTACCAAAGGTCTCAACGTAAACAACTATATCATCAAATATCAACTTTCTACCATGACCACTTATGTTAAGCTAGTGAAAGGTGCCACCAAGATCAAAATGGCACCACCAAAGAGTAAATACCTAGATCCCATACTTTTAGGTACAACAAATAAAACAGATCTAGCTGAAATCATTAGAGGTCTGCAGGAAAGAATGAATGATACTGCTTTCACTGTTGTTTTCAAGTCATTGATCGTGCTGCATTTGCTATTACGTGAATCAAATGGTTATTTAACTTACCAAATGTTAGCTAAGGAGAATTGGTCCTTACATAATTTATTAGTCGATACTAGCAGTTTCTCTAATGAACAAGCTTTACTTCATAAATATTTAAATTACTTGAATACAAAATTAGATCAATATGATCGATTTAAGATCGATTATGTTAAGGAAAATTTTAGACAAAATAAGATAACTATCGACATTAATTCTTTGGATAGTATTAATAATGCCATTGATTTAGTAGATTCTTTAGAATTACAAATAACCAATTTGATTAGAATCAAATTCACACAATATGAATTAACTAATGAATTATACATTTATGCATTCAAATTATTAATTTATGATTTATTACCTTTATATAATGCATTAAACGAAGGCATTATCACTCTATTGGAATCATTTTTCGAATTAACACATCAATTAGCTTTTAAAACTTTGAACCTTTATAAAAAATTTGTTAATTTAACTGATTCTGTAGTAAAATATTTGAAAATTGGTAAAAATATGGGTTTGAAGATCCCAGTTATAAAACATATCACAACTAAATTGGTTAAATCATTAGAAGAACATTTAAATGACGATAATCTGAATCATAATACTTTCAATTCTAACTTAAATGATAATAATTATAGTAATGATCATCAAAATCATAATAATAAAAATGGATCTATTGGTTTAGCACAGGATAGACTAGATGAAATTAGGAAACAGAAAAAACTATTAGAGGATCAGTTGAAAAATCAATATAATCCATTTCTTCCATCTCTGACTGGTGCTGCTACTACTATCGGTGCTACTACTACTACAAGCAACTCGCAACAAATTGATTTAAATAACCCATTTGCTCAATTAAATATTACTAATTCAAATACATTACCACAGTTTAATACAATGCCATCTATAACTCAACCGCAACAACAAATTGTAACACATTCAGCTTTACCACAACAAATCATTCAGCTGCAACAACCACAACAGCTGTCTATTCAACAACAAAATCTTACCCCGCAACCATTACAACAGCAATTGACTCAACCTCAATTACTCAATAATAATATAGCCAATCCATTTGGTTTACCCCACCCAAATACTGGAATACTTGGTCATAACATTTCTCAACCACAGTCTTCACTTGCCCAAACCATGGTACAACCACAAATCTCTAATCCATTAGAAATGGCGCCAACTGGTTCCAATAATCCATTTTCTCTTAATAATATTAATCAAATTAATAAAGAAATTGAAGATAAGAAGGATATTAATCCATTCTCAATTAATAATCATAATAATACTTCTATTAATACAGAAATGAACAATTCAACTGCTTCAACTTTGGGAAATAATTTACAACAAATTTCTAATAATCCATTTAGTTCAATGAATAGGTCAAGTACATTTGATATAAGTGGCTTGGAATCATTGCAACAACCAACTCAATCTCAGTTTGTTCAACAACAAACTGTACCGCAACCATTGCAATCACATTTCACTCAACCACAAATGATGGCACAAGTACAAACTCAACCACAACTGTTACAACAGCAATATACTCAACCACAACTTTTGCAACAACAATTACAACAAAATAATGTAACAGATTTACAACAATTACAAAATCAACAACAATTCAATAATCAGCCCCTACAACAACAATATACCCAACCACAATTTTTACAAAATACACATATTCCTACCTCACCAAACCCACAAACTTTACAGCAACAACAGCAACAGCAACAACAGCCTTTTTTTTCATCTCAACAACCACAACAAACGCAATATCAGCAAATTAATCTGATTGATATATAATTAGTGAAAAGCAATTAAAGTCAAACCTATATATAGAAAGTTATACATGTATATTATTGTAGTAATATATAATGTAAAATATCCGAAACAATCCACTTGACTTTAGATTGAGAAAAGGCCTGAAAACAAGGTATTGAAAGAGATCATAATTAAAATGCAAATTCTTCATTAATGCAAATCATACCTCTATATTCTGAGTCAATATATGAATTTATATAATAAGACGAAATTACATAAATTGTGACATTTCCAATCCTTTATCATCTCTATTTTTTTTAATTGTTTTATACTCTTTCATGACATCATTATCTAAATTAACATTATTTTCCTCTTCTTGTACAACACTTAAAATATTTGTCTTAACATCATTGACAAAATTCCAAATGGAAGTAGTAACACTTGAATCTGGTAGAAACGAATCTGTTATTGACCGATATTGATTTACAGTATTACCACTATCGCTATCGTCATCCGTGTTATCTTTATCATCTTCCCAATTTAGTGATTTTTCTAACTCATTTTGCATCAATTGATCGAACTGATTTAACATCGATATAGATTTACTCCACATGGAGTCTCTATTTTCCTTTTTCAGTAATTGGGGCGATATAGGTGGTAAAGACGTATTATCATCATAAAATGAATTAGAGGAACCTATGCATTTCTGTTGATTATCTTTTGATTTGATATTGCTAACTTTAGCCTTATTAGTATCACGAGACCTGTTTCTTTGACGCAATTTTATTGGTGAAATTTTATCATACATATAATCATTATCATCGGCATTATAAGAATCATCACCTGAATCTAGTGTAGATTTTTCTTTATCTAGGCTGGTAGTACTGTCATTTTTATCATTGTAATGCGAATTAGGTTGCTCAATTTGTAATTTTGCATCTTCCAGCGTATTGTCATTACTGGCATCAGTATTATCGTCATCAATTTTATTACTATTACTATCGTCTATCAATTTTTTCTTTGAATGATTTCTAAATACTTTTTTGGAAGGTGTTGAAGAAACGTTGATAACTTTTGGTGAATGATTTATTATAATATTTGATTTTTCATTTAAGTGTTTACTCACAGATTCTTTCAATATGCGTAAATCATTTGCCTGTTCTTCATATAATTTTTCTTGATGTTGTAATTTTCTTTTCAAATCTTCAATTTCTTGTTTCTTTTCAAATAGTTTTGATTCCTTTAAGGCTAAATTTTTCAATAATTCATTAATATCGTCTCCATTATTAGTTGTTATGATTAAATTATTATCTATTTTACTTATTGGACTTATGTTTGTATGAATAAGTGGATCTGTTGTATTATCTAAGTTGGATAAATTAGAATAATCAAAACTAATAGAATCTGAATTTTCTCTTGAATGGAATTTCACCTTATCTGCATAATTGCTCGTACTACCAATTGAAAGTTGACTACTATTTCTCTTATTGAAAAAAATATTATTACTATCATTGAGTTGAGTATTACTTATGGTAAAATTATTTGACACAGGTGGGCCATTATTGTTATTGCTATTGGCCGAATTAGAGATAGTACTCATATTGTTATGAGCAATCAAAGGTTGAATCAATGATCTTCTTTTATTAACTATGGAACGTGATATTGAAGTGGTCCTACTTCTTGGCTGTGATTTACTTCCATTACTATTATTAGTATTTGGTGATACAGTTAGTTTATTCAATGTTTCCGAAAGAACGGTTTGTTTCGACGACTGCAGATCGTCATTAGTGTGTATATTTTTATTAGCAAAACCATCGAAATTAAGTGCATCTGATTTATCGCAGTCGGGTTTCAACGGATGATCATCTATTCTCACAGGTGTTAATTGTCTTTGTGCTATAATATGTTTAGACGAACTGCTTGTTTGGGAAATAGTAGAATGCCTAGATGGCGAATCTACTTGTAAATCATTATTGGCTGTAGGGTTAGTGCTATTATTATTTATTTCCATATCATTGAAATTTGAAGTTAATCTTCTCTCATTATCAAACTGATCAACTTTCGCTTTAGTTGTTTTTTGGTCTAGATTTTTATCAAAATCTACCATACTATCTGGGTTTTCAGGTTTACAAATCGAACAGAATGTGGAAAGGGGAAGGTATGAACCAAAAAGAATGCGAATAAATCAAAAATATTTCATTTTTCTCGTTTTTGGTTATTTGTTTTTTCAAACCTATTCAGGAAATAAATCAAACAAAAATGTAACAAATTCTATTTTTTGTTTCGAAGACCATAAGAAGAAACGTTCAGTTTGGCGCCTCATAGTTCAAGACTCGCTAGTCTCGATGATGAATGCGGCTGGGCTACTTTCTATTATTGCAGAATTATGGCCGTGGGTGTCAAACTCATGACAATTAATCTGGGGTAAATAGTTATCAAAATCACTTGTTATAATCCTACCTTCAATTTCTAAATTATCTGAAGATGTTTCTAACAACGTATGCTCTCCTGTATTTAGACTTGTTCCATTTTTATTGAGAAACTTATTTTTTATGTCTTTGATCGAGTGTTCTTGTGGCTCACTAAAAAAACTACAGTGTGGTAAAGTTTCTTGAAAGGAGAGTTCCCTTTGTTTCTTTACCAGGTTGTTGATTGCTTGCGTACTGTATAACAAGCTATCTACTTGAGTTGTATCATCCAGACAGCCAGTGTACATGTTGCTTCCACTGGACGTAATCAGTCTTTGTTGATCCCCTTCACTAGTCGATTCCTGCAAAGTATCGCTATCTAGCGGCACTTGAAGCAGGGGACCGTCCGCAACAGACGCATCATTTTTGTCCCACAGATCTCGGAGATATTCAAACTCTTGCTGGGAGATCCTTTCAGTCCTGGCCTCGATACCAAACCGTTTCTGCACCGTGCTACATATCTTGTAATGCTCGCAAAACTCACCGATGTGCACCACCCTGTCCATCTGGCCCGATATACCTCCCTGTGGACCTCGCTGCACGCTACCGCCACTACAAGAAGTGGGGGATGGCAGAACAGAAACTAACAAACGTAAACAAATCTTTAAATTGCCGCCCCCTCCGTCAACAGCGCTTTCGAACCTCATTGGTCCAAAACGACACAAGCACAGCCGTGCCACCAGCAGTATAAAAACGAGACGTACCAAACCCTTGGCCCTCCTTTGTACAAGCTACCGTCTACAAACACACACACACCGTGTATTATCCCTTGTAGCTACCACATATCATATAGCAACCATCTCACCTCTTAAGAATGATCTTCGCTGAAGCTTTGAAAAGGCCCAACATCGCCACTTTGTCCATGACAGCGACGTACAGTCTGACTGTACCAATATCTATCTATGATGACAATAAGAGTAATAAACCAAAAGACACGATGTCCAGCTTGAAAAATGACTGGATTAAATGGAACATAGATAAGGATTTTATTTATGCTGTCGTATCTGGTATCTTATAAATAGCAATCATATCTCTTTATTCCCTCTCTTTTTTATCTATACTCTAAATAATATAACATAATATAGTACAATATATAAATTTATAACATCAATGCATCCATTTCACACAACGGAACTAAAAGTAAGGGAAGTTTGCATCAACAAGTCCATATTCTTTATGATTGAAATATGATATTTTCTCTATCGTCAAAATTACAGTCTAACTCGAATATACTGTTCACACACCAATCCCAATTCACTATTAATAACTTACTCTTTTTACCGTGTTCACTAATCCATAGTTTCTTCAGCTTGGTGACGCTTGTCTTTGGCGACACCACTACAATGCAGTTGAAAAGGTCATCTCGATGTGGTCCATTCTTAAGTGGGATTTCATTTTCAAGTAAATGTGTATTTCTATTACTGACTTTATTTATCTCTTTGATACCATGTTGATACAGGATATCAGAAATTAATTCAAATCCACCTGGTATATCCGAGGTAAGATTGATTTGTCGTATTTGACATCTCTCAAATAGTTTATCATGCAATTTGGTCTTCTCTAACAAACTATAATCAAATTTATCAACTTTATACTGATCAAAATCTATATGGGCTCGATAAAGTGTACCGTTGTCGATTTTTTTTAAGATATCCTCAATAAATTCAGCATTCAGTACATACTTTAATGGTGTAAAACTTAAACTACTTAAAAATTTAGCCGTTCTCATTATCTTAGGTGCAATTATACAATTTAATCTTCTATCATTTTTAAAATCTTGTATTATATTTATACCACATAATTTCAATTTTTCATTGTCTAATTGATCCATTTTCTCAAAGCAACCGGTAACGTTTGCCCAAATATGGAATTTATGCCTCAATTCTTTAAGAAATTCATCTGTTTCCATTGTGGCGGGACACATTCTTAGAATGAATTGACGTGATTCAATTTCTGATTTTTTACGTGTCTTTAATTCTGCAATTTCTTCAGGAAATAAATTAACCATTTTCTTACTATGTTTATTTTGTTCAAATACATTAATTAATTCAATATTAGAATGTAATCTTTTCTCTGCTTGACTTCTAGCGGCACGTTTACGCGAGTATATACTATCGGTTAAATTCGATTGTGCTCCAGTTTCAGCGCTTTCATTTTCCTTATCATTATCAACTTTCTTGGAAGTGGAATCATTAAGCTCTTGATCATTTTTTTCTTGATGTTCAAAATTTTTGATCACTCGTTGCGATAATGGCGTAATGAAACCAGAATTTTGAGAAGACCCATTTTCAGCTGATTTAACCATTGAAGTTTGTCTTGATGCTGCAGGTGTTTGCAAACTTGAAAAATTATCATTTATCGAATTATTAGTACCTAGACTGTCAGAAATTGTAAATTCTGTATTTTTATCTTTCTGAAATGTATCATTTTGTGACAAATTAGCAAATAGTTGTTCATATTCATCATCAGTACCATTTTCTGGGACATTATCATTAATAGTTGTATCAGCGCGGGGATGACTATCGTCGATAGTTGTATCAGCATCTACATGATTATCACTAGCGGTTGTATCAACACGTGATTCGGTATTTTTTTTAGTTACTGTCGTCACTTTAGATGTATTTTCCACATTGGAATTAGTTCTTGTAATATTAACCGAACTCTTTATACTAATACTTTCTTGTTTCTTGGTGAAATGCATACCCAAGACTCTATTAACGTTATCTTTTGTCACTTTTGTAGTTGACGTCTTCTCGATATCAGTTTCTTCATCTTCACTGGAATCAAAATTATTATCCTTGAGGGCAAAAATATTTAAATTTGCTTGGTTTAGAGATTCTTTAAATTTTTCAGTTTGTGATTTTGTCAGTGAATTTGTTCTTGAACTTGTAATTGACCTATTGCTAGAAGTGTTTGTTCTTATTGGATTGTTACCATTACGGGAAACCGAAGCAGTGATGGTTACTTTAAATTCATTTTCCCATGCCATTTGATTCAAACCTTGTGAAGTACTAATGTTAAAATTCTTATACTTATCTAAATTACAATCAATAATTTCATTCTTGCGAAGACAATCTTCTAACCATAAATGATTAATAATCTGGAAGTTATTCCCCCATTTCATACCAACTTCATATTTTTTACCAATGGCTAATTTAGTTAAAAGATGGGTATTTTTCTTTGTTAACGTTGTAGTACTAGTACCACCTAATAATTCAGCAAGTTTTTGTATATATGTCCTTTCATTGCCAAAATAATTTGAATAAGTAATATTTAATTGATTTTGTTTAAAAATTTTAGAATTTAATGGTTTCCAAATTATTTTATTATAGCTTGGTTGGAAACAATTTATTGACCACATATTGAAAAGCCAAATCAAATTACCTACCATTATATCCTTCTGTTGACAAATTTCTACATCTCTACTCTTTATTGAATTACTTATAAGACAGTTTAAGTTTTCACTATTTAGTTGTTCTGCGTTAATATATGGTTTAAATTTAGCCCCCCAATGATTAATAAATTGAATTAAAATGTTATATGGTTTCTCCGGTAGGATAATATTTAAATCGATGGCAAGTTTAAGATTCTTGAAAATATGAGTATTGTGATAAATGGAATCAATTTTTTGTTCTTCCACTATATTCCAAAGATCATTTATTCTTTCTAATTCATCTGAATTGTCGTTGTCTAGTCTTATTTGAAATTTAGATTCATCTTGTAATTTTAAACTTTTAAAACAACCGAGTAACCAACTTGGATACACCAATTTCAGATTTAATTTACTTGATTCTAATAATTTAAGCATGACGGGGTCCTTACTATTCGATGCTATGAAATGAGTATTTATAGCAGATAAATTATTTGTAACAGTACCGCCCATGGCAATAATAATTTCTGTATATAGCTTAATTTCAGCGTTAGTAAATCCATTCTTCGATCTCGATATATAAAAAGTGGCACCCATAAGTATATGTCGGTTGTCTGGCGAATAGTTTAAAGTCTTTAATAATTTATTTTTATCTAAACATTGCGTTATCCACTGTGTAGTCACTACAGGTATCAGATAATCGAATGCGACTACATGATAAAAGAAGAAATTTGTAGAAGTGGATACAATAAATTGAAATGTGGTATCTTTGAATCTTTCACGAAACCAATTCTTGATCACTTTATGTTTGTCATCATGATTAAATTTAGGTATATCTAAGTCATTCTTTTCGTAGACTACACACCGTTGGCAGCCATTAGCGACCAGTTTGTCGTGCCATGCTTGCATTGGATGGCCCTTCTCGCTGATGAGCAGTGCGTTGGAGTGGTGGAACAGGGTGGGAGCCATGGCGATGAGATAGTTGGTGGCAGTTGTTTAACTTTTCTCGAGACTTTGGATCTTTTCATTGTTGACAAAAACATGGAATTTCCCATTTGAGGTGAATAACCAAACTTTCGTGTCAGGAAGGAGCCGTTGGCGAGTCTGGCAGCGGTTACGAGGCCTCCCCGATGCGCTGTGGCGCTGCAGTATTTCTTGTTGTGTTGCTGTTGCTATAGATCGTACTTTCTGGTTGAAGGCTCCTCTGCAGGGTGTCCGAGTCGCCAAGCGTGTGTGCTACGCGCGCAGTACGTACCTCATTGTGGCCTAACAGAAGATGCGTCTTGCTGTGTAATGCTTAATACAAACTAGGCTGCACTCTGTGTGGTCCTCACAGTTAAAACAGAATGAATCTTTCATTTACATTGCGTCACAATAACTTACATCGATACATACCTACAGATATAGGTAGATACATCTATAAGTCAAAGGATATACACGTATATACTATGGAGATTACCAGACACTACATCTTGGACGTACGGGACTCGAAGGTGCTTGTGGTGGACATCAACTGCTCGTTGTTGTGGCAGGGTGTAGCAGAACTGAAGGACAGCACAAGCCTGATCAAAGAGTTGCTACTACAGGAGTTGCAACAGGTCATTCAAGAGGTCGAGTTACTCCCAGTGGGGCCAGTGGATAAGATTGACTTGAATGTATGTGATTTGCGCTACTCTCTGCAGGTCTGGAATGCACTGTTGCGTGTTGTCCAGGGTAGAAAGGAAACAATGGCTCTCTATGTCATCACTGAACAGTCGTCTACCGACAGGGATGACTACATAGCTACAAGCAAGATGTTTCAAAGTTGGGATATATCGATGCCCTGTTCCTCTGTCACAAATAGACCTCTCACAGTGTTGGAAGAAGGGGAGGACAATGAAGAAAATGAAGACGAAATACTGATCAAGTTCATGTTGATGCAGGTCTTTGAAGAGCTCGGTATCTCAGAGTCTGAGTTTGAATCGGTATTGGCTGAGTACAACTCACTGGCCGAGGTTGTCTCCAACTTGAGTTAGGCTTGCAGGGCCACACTCGTTCCTTTCTGACAAGAAAACACGGATACCACTAAAACAAGAAGTCCATAGCATTGACAGCCCACACAATACTAAGCTGCCTCCTCTATAACGATCACTATTTGCTACCATAACAGAAATGTAGAACAAGATGCATACTATTTATTTCATTATATATCATTTATTTTTTTTTTCGAACTCTTCGCTATTCTATACCTCAAGAACACTCCAACATCAAAAAGAAACACAACCTATCTTTAACTTTTAGCTTTATAAGCTTTACAAACATGATTGCAACTTGGCTTATGCCAATATTTTGCTTGCTAAACTTAGTTTGCTGTGATTTAAATGCTATCAAATACTCAAATGCTTGGCCCGACATCACTTTAAATGAACAAGTTGCCCTCCGTTCTCAGCGAGATATGACTAGAAATATTACCATTGATCAAATACCGTCTATAGGGGTTAACTTAAATAACGTACTGTTCAACGAGGGAAGTACATTTATTGATGATGAAAAACTGCATCATGACGAAATGATTATTTTAAATAGTTTTGAATCAATATTAAATAACGGGTTTCAAACTTTTGTGCTGAATTTGCAAATCGTAGGTGGTAACTGGATGGTCGCTGATTCCATTTTCCTTTTAACTGATATCTTAGCCACATTGCAAAAATTTTTACTACAGAGTAAAGATGAATCATCCAAAAATTTTTTATCTTTCCTTTTAAATATTGATGAATTCACTGATACAAATCAATTAACAAGTGAAGTCTTAGCTGATACAGAAAACTATTCCAATTTAAACTTATCCTTAATTTTTAATGCTATCTTAGGTGAATCATACATTTTTAAACCAGCAGATTTAACTAACTTAACTAAGGGAATCACCCCAAATGTAACACATATCACTTATAATAAAACATATTCTAATGAGAATAACACTCTGGGAACAGTTACTTTCAACAAGACAGAAATCGATGGTTTACAATGGCCTACCTTAGAAGATGTTCTTTTCCAACAGAGAAAAAGAGTGATGTTCACTGAATTGACTAATATTTTACCCTTTACTATGGATTCATACATTTTCCCAAATTTGATCTTAAATTATGAAAGGGATAATACTACTCTTACTTGCCCTACATCAGTCTCAGAAATTGACAAACTTAAAAAATTTTCTTGGCGTTACTTAGAGAATGAATTTAATAATGATACAATAAGAAATTATTTAACTTGTGGTGTATCACCAATTATATCAAATAAAATGAATATTGATAATATAACTAATATTGTTCCATTAGTGAAGCCTGCTTTATTATGGTTATGGCAGGTTAATGGACCCAAATTGACTAATTCAAAATTATTGCTGGGTAAGGATTCAATAACACCAAATAATTGTGGATTAATGACATTCTATGCACATAATGATTCAATGTTACTATCTTCAGAAAATTGTTTTCATAACAAATATGGATTATGTCAAAAAATTGATAACTCGAGCGATAACTCGGAACAGTGGTTAATAACTACTCAACAGGAATCTTTTTTTGATTTTTATGATGTTGACGTTGGTGATAATCGGAAACCTTTATGTCCGAATGGTTATAAATTAGCGATACCAAAAATGCCGTTAGATGAATTATCATTAACATTTTATATCAATGGATCCACATTTAAAAATAAAAATATTGAATTTTGGGTCGATATAAACTCTGTTGAAGTAAGTAACTGTTGGGTAGTTGGTGGTCCCAATGTAACTTGTCCTTATGCTAATGCTGCATCAAGCAGAAATTTTTTAGCTATGGTTTTACCCATTTCAATCGTAGCGTTTTGTCTATTAATGCTTGACCTTTATTTAAGTGTGCAAAATGTACCAATTCATGATAATAGGAAAAACTGGAGGAAAATTGTAAGTTCAATTTCGAAAACTGAATTTGAAGGTGTTCCTTCATAGATTTTACTTTAATTGACTTTGACATTTATGACCATGAATATATATATATATTTGTAATATGTGAACCTATATACACACTTTCCTATTTTATAATGTAATAGTATTCCCAATCCTTTTAGGCATTCTTTTCAATATACTATTTGATAATCTTTCTAGTTAATCTACGTCTCTTAAACATATTATCAATTTGAAATTCATTATCAAAATTAAGGGCTAATTTATAATTTTTGGCCCAAATTTCCACATTATAGTCGATTTCCCACTCTGAATTACTATCAAATGACCAACCATCAATTGGTGATTCCACATCAATTAATTGTTTCACCCCAGGTGGTCGCCTTTGTGATTTTCTAAATTCATCCATTGGATGGAAAATATTATTGGAGTAAAGAAAAAAAACCCATGTATTAGGTAACAAACCTTGTCTGTAAATTTCAAAAATTTGAACATACTTAACTTGAGGTTTATTATCAATAATAATGATAGGCTTTTGATCATCATTATCATTTTGATCCTTGTGTAATTTTGTTATCTTATATTGCGACATTTTATTACAGACACCAGGGTGTAGATGAATTACTGACATCCACATTAGAATACTTATTGCCAGACTCCAATTGATGAAAGAGGATAATAACTTTAAAGAAATATAAATAGCGAAACATTTGATGAATAATTTTGTAGTGACTAGTTCATCATGGAATGCTGCATCAACATGAAGAAAGTTTGAAATCTTATCAATTAGTTCTAATGTATTAGTGGTCATTTCTTGTGTATCTCTTAAATTTATGAAAAACTGTTTACTGCTATTTTCAAACTGATTAGAAAAATTTTCTGATATGATACTACCAGAATCATGACTATTAGATTTTGATAAATCTAGTAATAACGAATTACCAATTTCATGAGTGCTAGGATTTTCATCCAATAAAGTAGTATATAAGGGATACTTTACTTTCAAATTAGGTATGATAACGCAATACATCAATGATAATAAAGGTAAAAGTAATAAATACATTGGACTATAACAAATGATCGTCATTATCATTAATGCTATTATGGTGTGTGTTGGCGATTTCCAATTTAATAATCTGATAAGTTTATCTTGCCAAACAAATAAATGTTCCATTTTTTTACTTAAACGTTTAAAATTCCTTGCTAATTTAGTTGCAGATATATTTTGAGAACTACCAATGGGATAATTTTCTAAATTTTTTTGAGTAGAATCATTATTGATTGATTTGATTTCTAACCTTTTCGTAATATCATCAGTCCCGTAAATTGATTGACCATTGAGATACAGAGTGTCTTGATTATGTGGATGAGTAATATGTAAATGTTCTCTCTCGGGTAATTTACCAATTAACAATTTTGAAATCAATTTATCCAGAAAAATATCAATAAAGGCGTCAGCACTTACTATTTCATCATCAGTAATTTTGATTTTCTCAATGGATGCATTCAATAATGATCCGATAACATGTGGTAAAATATTATTGATATTTTTATCATTACTATTACTATCACTAGCATTTAATTGGTCATTATTTTCCATATTTTGTATTGTCTGTTTGTTCAAAATAGTGTCATTTGAAGTGTTTTGAGTGGAAGTTGTGATTGACAAAGATGATTTTTCGTTGGTAGAGTCATTTGTTATAGTTAAATTTGAGTTTTGTCTTGCGATAACGTTATCTACAAGTTTATCACATTGTTTCATGATATATCCTTTAAGTTGGCTATTAGTCTGTGACATAACATTAATGCATATATTGTATAGCAAATACGATTGGTGTTTCCTTATTCAAGAAAGGAAAGCAAAAACGCCTTATTTTTATTTTGTATAAGTCTTTATTTTACTTTATTTTTTCATTTTGTTGCTTTGATTTTTAAAGTCATGTCAACTTTAAGCTTTGATTTTAACGCTTAGTCACGTTGAGATCTCAGTTACTAAGCATGACTCAGCACGGCTGAGACATGCCCACAGCTGCTTACGTTTATCTCTTGATTACGTGATTGAATGGCCCCCGCCCCAAAAGCAATTCATAAAGTGGTCCAAAAGCAATGTCCAGCATAAAAAAGCATTTTTGTGTTCCGCAAACAGAAATGTCTGAAAAACGCGTCGCGTTAAACAATGAATAAAGTTGTTCCGAGTTGAAAAATCCAAAAATCAGTTTTTCCATTTTTCACGGATTTTTGGATGGCTGAAATGGCTCAAGATAATTTAAGATCAATTACCGATCGATATTTTTTTTTCTTTAATTTGATCAATTATCACATCGTTTTACTCAGGATCAAACAACAAAAAAGCAAAAATATTATACTATCTCGAAATACTTTTTAAAATACCTCTATAATTGCGTCATTTTCCTTCTTTGTTTTCTGTTCTCTTTTTTTTTTTCTGCTTCATTCTGTTATCTTGATCACAATTGCCAGCCTTTTTTCTTTCAAAAACCTTACTAGAATATATCATGTTAGATCTTTTAGCATCATCACGGCATTACACCATTGACAGAATAAAATCATTTAGAGAGCAAGTATCCAGCCAAATGATCTATTCATCTTCTGCAAATGAAAAAACTATACCTTCGTTAAGACAGCGTGACATTATTACAAAGACACAATTAAAGCAAACTGAATGTTCTGGTTCAAAAGAAAAATGTGAATTACCATCAGCTAACTCACACAGTACTGCTATTACTGTAGGGGTCGCAGTAGCGATACCTGTCGCATTTGTTATTATAATATTAGGTACTATTCTTTACATTGTAAGGAAAAGAAGCAAAAAGGAAGAACGCGAAGATGATGATCCAGATTTTTTTGGTGATACAGAATACTTACCGAATCACCATCATCATAATGATATACTGGTAAATGATAATAGTTATAGCATGGATCAACTGAATAAAAATAATGGATATCTTACTCGCAACACAAATATTCTACCTAACTCAATGAACAATTCGCAAATTGGTCTCAATGATCCATTTATAAGTGATCCATTCCAATTACCAGGTGGTAACAATGATTCAATTAGAGATTTCGCAAGACAATTACAAGATGATGGTATAGGCGGTTATCGATATGCATCCCAATCCAGAAACGCAAGTCAATTATCATTAAAAACCCATATGATTAAAAATAACTCAAATAATAATTTTATGGATCGAAACATGAATAAATCTAGTAATCTGCAAAATGTTGTTCAACAATTCCCCAATTCTGAAGTTGATAAACAAAACAATAACACTAACCAGATCGAGGGAAAAGATGAAATTGATTTTAGTGAAAATAATAAACTGATAAAGAAACAAATGAAAGTGGGATTTCAAAATGATAATCATAATATTAATGAGGATGATGATTTTGCCACTGATTTAACACCTGAAGAGGAAAATATTCAAAGAATGAAAAGTATTTATAAAGTTTATTTGGACAGATCCGAAACATTGAGAACAGGCCATGAACCCCAATTACCAACTATGGGCAAGGACAATGAAATAACAAATTCAAATAATGTTAATCCTCAAGCTGCTGGTAATATTACTGATAATAATGAACAAAATCATCATCATCTAAATGTATCTAATAATATTGAAAATGATCAATCACGAAGAATTGCATCATCAATTTATTCAGAATCAGCTGCACATATGTTTCAGAATAATGGTTATAATTATACAAACAATCTTTACAATGTTAGTAACAATGACAGGGCTAGCAGCATATATACTAGTAAGACAACAACAAATAATGGTAATGGTATGGTACCACAATATCAAAATCCACAACAACAATACTATAATCCACAACAGCAGCAACCAGAAATCCAAATGCAAATACCAAATAATTTTGCGCCTTTAGCAAATATTCCATCGCATAACATGCATCCACAAACTTTAGAACAGATTGATGAACTACCCATGCCATCCAAACTATTGCATTCACAATCATCTCATTCATTAACATCATTTAAGAAACAATTAGCTCACACTAATAAACAATTACCAATACAACAAACGCAAACATTCAATGGCACTGCATTGAATCCAATGGATCATCCAGATTTATTTTATGATAGTACTGACTCTTATCAACAGCCTCAATTGTCAACTAATGGTTCCGTAACAGGTAATTCAAATAACGGATCTAATGTTGTCTCTCCACATCATTTAAGGAAAAGTATTGTGATGACAAATCCAGCAGAATTACAAAACAATACTAAGTATAAACCAGCTGGATCTATAAGAAATATTAATAATGTAAATAACATATCATACGGTAATGATAGTATAAACAATTATAGTATGGGAAATTCCAGTATTGTTAATAATGGAACAGATATGATGCTTCATAATCGAGTAAGTGATATATTACAAGATGTTGATATAGTGCAACCACAAAGTATGGGTAGTATCTTGCCACATTCTGGTTCACAAGATGATCTTAGGAAACAGTTGGGGAGCTCAACTAATTATACTGTGATTTGATAATGACTCATAGCGTGCAAGTGAGCTCTTACCGTAACTGTTGTTCCCTTCAAAAAAAAAAGTTTAGTTTTTAGAGTTCTTTTAAGACATTGTAATATTAAATAAAGTACACACAGAATAGTAATAATTATACCATAATGGTCGATATAGATGGATATATATCAATAGGAGGATATAAATATATCATGTTTGGTTGATTTTCTTAGTAATTTAAGACTAATCAAAATTAAAATCATCGATTTGATTTCTGTATTTCAGTAATGTTTTCTTTATCTTTGAATTATCTGTCCAAGTAACATAATCTTCCATATTTCTAGTTACTAGGAAAGCGGGATCGTTAATTAGGTTTGGTCCCACTCTAACATGACCTTGTTCGATGAACTTAACAGCATCCTGTATAGTTTCTGCCATCTTTAATCTAGCCATTACTACAGGTAACCTCCTTCTACAGATTGCACTTACGGTAACTTTATTCTCAAGATCAGAGATTTTCGATTTAGTGGTTAAAATACCCATATTATACAACTTATCAAGCAATAATTTTTCCTGTTTATGGCGGAAGGGATCGGTGGGTGGCAAAAGTGATAGTTTATGTGCTAGCTGTCTTATATCACCACAGATACGGTTGTATTTATGGTAGTCTTCACGATCTTGAATGTGATACATCCTCATTACTTGTGTATCACGATGGCCCTTGTCCTGCTTCCATTCCAGGAAGTTGACCTTCTTTAGCAGCTTGGACTCATGATGTTTCAGTTTACGTGCCATGGTTATGGAGTAATCACCTTAGAGTAACTTGTGGTGGTGTCTTTGTATGGCTCTATCGATGAAAAAAGCTTTAAATGAAAAGCCAACTTTTTGCGATGAGCTGAAAAAAAAAAGTTGTTTTTTCTTTTCTCGGAAGTAATCGGAAAAAGGCATTTTTCTGTTTTTGCCCGATACCCTAATTGGTTATTTTCTCCGTTACTTGAGATGTAACAAAACCCTGGTGAAGAAGTGGTTTCTGCATTTCAAAGTGAGATACAAAAAGCACCCAACCCTAACAGTGCCCAACCTTTGCAAAGCAATAGTTCAAAATATATATTTCTATATCTAAAATTGTAATTTTATCGACTCGGCCTTTTTCAATGCTTTAGCATCTGATTCCAAGTTCTCTTCTTTGGAACCCATTTGATGCACCAGTCATTAACTTCATCATTTGAATGCAACAACACCAATTTTCTAGCTTGTGTTGACATGCTTCCGCTTCTTTGCTCAACATTATGCTAAGGAGATATTAATTCATTTTGAATCGGCAGAGGGTACTGCACACTCAGTAGTATTAACAATAAGGGGTTAAGAGGACCAAACACTGCATATCTTGGTAGTTTTCTCAAGATATTAAACAGCTTCTTTCCAAAATTTACTGAGACTTTGATAAGATTAGATTCACCGATATTAATAATTTCCATGTCTGAAATTAAATCTTGCAAAGTACACTTTATGTTGAAAATCAAGTATTGCAGAAATATTATTGAAAACGTCAACTGATTTTTTACCTCCCAAGAAATTTGTATTTCGATCTCCTCTTGATAAAACAGAATTCCATTATAGGTATCGAACCGCTCAATATCGACAAGGGATATCCCAAATCTTTTGAGCGTAAAATAAATTATCTTGCCATTTCATTACTCGTGCATTGATAAAACATTCATTATTTTTCTTTAATAATTGACACCAACTAGCAGTGTTGCTATCTTTATTAGCGCGCAAATCAATATTAAGACCCTCTTGAATGGATTCTATCAAACTTACTGGATTTGCATAGACATTAGGACGGCAATATATTGTATAAGCAATAAAATGGTTGGTTTTCTTCCTTTCATCGTCGATACTGATCCATTTCACTACTTCCGCAGTCTTTCTTTTGTTGAAAACATTGAAACTGTACAAAACATTCTTCCACTTAGACCTGAAAGTGCTTTTATATTTGGCTTGACCTGCTTCGATGTAACTTATTATCATTTTGTGATACTGTTCGAAATAATTGACGTTAGTGAGCGTTTCCTCTATTTTATTAGTTTCGTAGGACTCGTTGGCAAATCTGTAGATTTCATCAAAATCGATATCGCATTTCATTGTACGAGAATTACATATCGATAAAATACCTTGGTCGAAGGAAGTATCATTACGAGCATGCTCCAAGTAATAAGCAGAATTTTGGAAGCTAACAGCTATTGCACCAAACACAGCAATAAAGACAAAGACAGGCAACGTTGCAGCTGTGGTATGGTGTATCTCCTTGTTGATGGAACTCATCGCTTACCAAAAAGAGTAAAAGTTTTCGAGAGCCAGAGCAGGTGCGGGTAACACGTCTTTTTGTGAAATTGAAATTTCGAAGTTTGGAAGGGTGAGTTTCTTCACTCGCAACGAACACTTTGTTTCTTCTCTGGCGTAGAATAACTCTGACTAGATAGCGGTTTGCAGGTTGTTGCCCACTAGTTTTTTTTATGTGTGACTGCAGTCTCTGATGAGAAGATTTCTGTCAACTACCACTCCTCTAGCGTCCTTTATTGGTAAGAAACCAGTTTATGTACCGAGACAAACAACTATCGATATATTGTGTCTCCCGGCGGATCAAAGGAGAAGAGTGATCAAGGGCAGACACTCTTTGCTGTTTGATAAGGTTGTGCAGGTTAAGGGACCCCTGGGAGATCTGGAACAGGAGATTCCAGAGTTTATGTCCCTCGGAGTTGTAACTAAGGATCAAATTGGCAATAAAGATGTAGCCAACGATCACAAAAACAAAGACAAAATTTCTATCATTTCCGCTAAAACTGCAGAGATTGATAATGTCATATCAGTTGATGTCGCCAATCCAAAGGATAAGTATCAAAGAATGATGTGGGGCACAATACGGTCCATCCTAAGTAATAACATTATCGGCGTAAATGACGGTCATATTGCAATTTTAAAATTGGTAGGAACTGGTTATAAAATTACAATGCACGAAACCGATACAGGAGATATGCAAAAAGTTAAGTCATTACATATCAAAGTTGGTACATCTGTACCCAAAATTTTAGAGATTCCAGATAATATCAAAATCACAATTCCTATCCCAACAACAGTGGTGGTGGAAGGCTTGAATAAACAACAGGTTATGCTATTTGCATCCAAAATTCGAAATTTACATCCGCCAGAACCTTATAAGGGTAAAGGTGTATATTTAAATGATGAAAAAATCAAATTGAAGAATAAAAAGATCAAATAATTGCTGTCGCATCCAAGATATTTCTGTACTATATACCTAGTGAAAATCCTTTTTTTTTGCATATATGTTATTTAGGTAAAAGTGAATATGTATCTTAAAAGAACGCATTTGATTCATTACCGACATCACTGGTCTCTCTGGCTAAGCCAATTTTTTTATCTTCACGTATCTTATCCATCGCCACTCTTTCTTCCATTTGTAACTCTTTATTCATCGGGAAAAGAAATTCATTTGGATCACTGCCAATTTCTCTTATTTGAATTAAGAAATCCTTCAATAGTAGTCTGAATTGTTCAGAATCTTGTAATTGGTTAAATAAAACCTGTAAAAATGTTTCAATTTGCGTAAAGGTAACGCTATTCCTAAATTCATTATACAGAATATTATTCAAATATTGCATTAGATACTGTTGATTACTCAGATCAACTGCTTGTTCGTTTTCATTATTGCTTCTAAATTTTCTGATATTTTCATTATTGACAGTACAACGTAACAATTTCATTAGCACAACACTTTGCTTTTCAAATGTTGATTTTTGTTCTGGTTGGGTTAGCATATTCCAAATTTCGTTTATTAACATTAAGTAGAAGTTCTCGTAAAAAAAATTGAATAAAAGACTGTCTTGTCTCATATTTATCTTGATCAAAAGAGTAGAGATAAGTGCTAAGCCTATTTCACTGACATTTCTGTCTAAATGTTTTAATGACCAACAAATTAAATCAATAAATAATTTAAACTGATCTAATGGTAAACTAGTAAAAATATCAAAATCATTTTCAGCAACATTTTTCAAGAGCTTATAGAGTTCAACTCTAACGTCAGGAAAACTAGTTAAATCTTTAGTTATCATGTTAACAGAATTAGAGACCACATACTCCATTATCTTAATAACGAATTGATTTATCTTGTAGCCCACTTTGCTGACAAGAACTTGAAATGTTCTCAGTAATTCAACTTCTTTTAGAACAGGTAAACTGCTAGCGTAATCCTCCAGAGTAACCTTGAAAAGCGGTTCTATGATATCTAAAATGATAATATTATGATTTCTTGTATTATTAATGAAAGATGTCATCAGCGTTAAAATTAAGTTTTTGATTGATTTGAATATTCTTATTTTGGGAGTAATCACTATATTATCTTCATATACAACAGTAGTGGTGATAGATCTGACATTAGATATTTCCATTTTTATCATGTTACAAATATTTGAATATATATCTAACATATTCAGATAGATTAATTGTATCTGTTCGAAATAGTCGTATTGTAAAGCGTTAGAAACAGCAATATTGACCCTTAGTAAGTTAATTAATGTTTGACAATGATTCATATCATTAAATAATTGTGAATCCATACGAAATTGTGAAACGATCGATTCCCATAGTAAATTGGGTTGTTTCATCAATTTTTTAACAAGAAACTTTAACCGTTGATGATCAATTTCGTTGGAGATAATAATACCACAAGCTTCATAAAAAGTCTGTAATTGTAAAGAATTCAAATCTGTAGTGACATCTTTTAAGTTATTCAAAATACCAATAATCATTGGTTCACCGTTTTCATCATCGTGTTGAACAGTTACCATTTGGTATTGGCATTTTTTTGTTAATTTTAAAAACGTATCGCAAGCCATATCTCTAATTGCATCAATAGGATCATGCATTAAACTGAATAGTTGATAAATAACTCGATGGAAAAATTTCCAATGGTTCCTTAAGAATCTTGGATATTGTCCTACAATAAACATAGTATTAGTAGAATAAACAGTCTTTAATTCTTCAATTGTTAGTGTATCAAATATGCTCCATAATTGTTCTAAAACTTTCATAATGAAATTCTGTTCAGATTCTACTCTCATAGAGCCCGCGATGGCACCAATAGCCCAACAAACTTTATTAAAATTGTTAATGTAATCTGATTTATTCAAATCTTTCAAGTCAATCAATTTTTCATTCAATACTTTAACCATTTCATCAACATTTAAGTGTGTTAAATAAACCAATACGTCACGCTCATTTTCATAAAGTTGAATGTTATCCGAATCTAGTATAACTTCTTTTACAAATTCACCAAATTCATTTTGAACCACCAAGACACCCTCAGGTTTAATCATGTGTTGTATAATGATGGATATAAGGTTAGAACAAATTTGTTCATAAGTGTTTCTTTTCAATGGGAATTTTTTCAAGATTAAGGGATTTATTGCTCCACTAGCCATAGAAGGATCATTCATTAGTGGATTCACTTGTTCAAATGGAAACTGTTCAATTTCTAAGAACAGTGATTGTACTAAATTATGCCAGTATTCTATTGCAATTTTGAAAATTTCCTTTTCATCGATGGTACTCAAGTTAAGTAAAAATTGATGTGCTTCCAATAGAATCTTACTATCATTAATCTCTAATAAGTCTCTATTATTGGTTAAATAAGTACATAAGAAGAGTGTCCAGTCTTCTAAAAAATTTTGATTTTCAATAGTAGTAGTTTCATAAAACATATTTATATTTTGAGTGGTTAATGAAAAAATGTTATTATTTACCAAATTGATCACATCATGAAAATAACTAACAGTAATTTTCCTATATTTATCCTCCGTATCATAAGTAAGTTGAATGTTGGCAATCTCAATAAGGCACTTAATAGAGGATAATCTTGTTGAATCCCAGAGTATATAAATGTTCGTTAATAAATGCAATAATTGTGAATCAAAAATAAATTGGAAAGGTAACCAGTTAATATATCGTAAAATTGTTTCGATAGTATTCATCTGTAAGATCTTATCGTTAGATGTTGATAAAAGATCGATACAAAATTTGAAAATTTTCTCAAATTCGACCGTTAGAGATTTCCTTAACAAGTGTTTCCTTGCCTGGGTTAATTTATCCTCCGAATAGTCAAAAATCTCCTCCGATATTAATTTCAAAATATGCAAGTTGTTTTCACAAACCTTAGTAGAAGTCTTTGAACTTTCAATTAATTCATTTATTAATGTCGAAGACCAATTTTTTTTGATAATTTGTACTAGGATCAAATCCGCTTTTTGAATCAATTCCTTCTGCAACTTACTATTTGGGTCAACTTTTCTGGAAGAATCGGTGGAAATAGCATTTTCATTGGAACATAATGACAATATCATACCGATTACAAAATTTCTGATACCTAGTTGCTGATCTGCTGGTAGAATATTCCAACGAGTATTAATCAAGTTATCCAAGATAGATAAAGCAATGAACTTAGTTTGAATTATTTGACTATTTTGTAAAATCATATCAGTGAATTGCCATGAGTTCACATCTTCTTGAAATGAGGTCAATACTTTACCGGCATTGATCTGTTCTTCCCCTCTGTGATTGAAAAACACAAAAACTAAATCATCTAGCTTCTCTAGATCTAATTGGTTGTTACTGTTTAGTAATGAATTCATATTAAGCTGTTTCAAATATTTTACTAGCAGGTGCGAAAGAGCAATTGGTATAAACGCAAAATTCTTGAATAATCGAAAAATTTGAATGTGGTAGCTGAGAAGAAAAAATGGATAGGACAATTGACACTAAGAAAGGACACCTTCCTTGTCGAATAAAGTTATTTTAATCGTAAGCAACAGTTCAGTGTGGTACTTATAGTAGGCTCAATTGCAAAATCTGAGATCTCACTTTTTCGCTGTTATAGGAATGAAAATAGCATTACCGAAAAAGGAAGTCACCCTATTCCAACCCTTCAATAATAGGGATTTTGTATATAAAGCCGTACTTGCTGTGAAGCCCATTCCAGTTCTCCCTTACTCAAGCGCTTTATACTACAGCAGGTGTTTTTCATGTTCTTTCACTGCTGTGGCCTCGTCTATCTTTATATTGAGCATACCAATCTTTATCTGCTGCTTGTTGTTGCTGCTTAGTTTCAAGACTGAGACTGGCAGAAATAATCGCATTGTTTTTTTTTCAAGCCTTGGCCAATATGGTAGCGCCGCACAGCGGCTGCAGACCCTAACAATTGCATTGCTTTCTTCCAGGCACACTCTTGTTTGCCCTGTAGGATTTCCGCATAAGGAAAGAGTTACTTTTTCTGGCATTGATTTGCTTTTTATTTTCAAAAGAGCACTTTGCTTTCCCTTCCGGGCTAGTAGTTTCTTAAACAGGCAGTAGCTTCTCTTCTAGGAAAAGCATTTCTTGAAATGGAGATTGCTTTTCTTTTTTTTCCCAATCTTCGAAAATTGAAATTTTTTCGTTCGCTTCGCGTTATGAAAAAAAATATACAAATTTTTTTTTTTGAAATTGCACTGAAAGACTTGAACAAATTTTTATTCTTTTATCTCAAAACGTTTCATATAAATAAATTAACAGTTTCAAATTTAAGTTCGATTTTTAAAGTTAATCTAATAACACCAATTAAAGTCAATTTAAATAGAAATTTAACAAAAATGGCCATTGGTGATAAACAAAAATGGACAGCACAAAATGTGCGTAATACTTATTTAGACTATTTCAAATCTAAAGAACATAAATTCATTGCATCATCACCTGTTGTACCATTCGATGATCCAACATTACTTTTCGCTAATGCCGGTATGAATCAATATAAACCAATTTTCTTAGGTACAGTTGATCCATCATCTGAGTTATATAACTTGAAGAGAGCTTACAATTCACAGAAATGTATCAGAGCTGGTGGTAAACATAATGACTTAGAAGATGTCGGTAAAGATTCTTATCATCATACCTTTTTTGAAATGTTAGGGAATTGGTCATTTGGTGACTATTTCAAAAAAGATGCTATCAATTACGCTTGGGATTTATTAACAAACGTTTATGGTATCCCATCCGATAGATTATACGTTACTTACTTCGAAGGTGATGCTAAATTAGGACTTTCCCCAGATGAAGAAGCTCGTCAATTATGGAGAGATGTCGGTGTTGCTGATGATCATATCTTACCAGGTAATGCAAAAGATAATTTTTGGGAAATGGGTGATCAAGGTCCTTGTGGTCCATGTTCTGAAATTCATTATGACAGAATTGGTGGTAGAAATGCCGCTTCTTTAGTTAACCAAGATGATCCAGATGTGTTAGAAGTTTGGAATTTAGTCTTCATGCAATTTAACAGAGAAAAGGATGGTTCACTAAAATCTTTACCAGCTAAACATATTGATACTGGTATGGGTTTTGAAAGACTAGTCTCTGTCTTACAGGATGTCAGATCCAACTATGATACTGATGTTTTCTCACCATTATTCAAACGTATCCAAGAAATCACTGGTGCTAAAGAATATACCGGTAAATTCGGTGATGAAGATAAAGACAATGTCGATACTGCATACAGAGTTTTAGCTGATCATGTTCGTACTTTGACCTTTGCTTTATCTGATGGTGGTGTTCCAAATAATGAAGGTAGAGGTTATGTCTTGAGACGTATATTAAGAAGAGGTGCTCGTTACGCACGTAAATATATGAATTATCCAATTGGTAACTTCTTCTCCTCTTTAGCTCCTACCTTAATTGAACAAGTTAAAGATATTTTCCCAGAAGTTGCTAAGGATCCAGCTTTCCTTTATGAAATTCTAGATGAAGAAGAGGCTTCTTTCGCCAAGACTTTAGATCGTGGTGAAAGATTATTCGAAAAATACGCCGTTGCTGCTTTGGGCACAGAATCAAAAACATTAGATGGTAAACAAGTTTGGAGATTATATGATACTTATGGTTTCCCAGTTGATTTAACTGAATTGATGGCTGAAGAAAAAGGTTTAAAGATTGATACTGAAGGTTTTGAAAAAGCTAAACAAGAATCATATGAAGCCTCAAAGAGAGGTGGTAAAAAGGGTGATGACTCTTTAATTAAATTAAATGTTCATGAATTGAATGCCTTGAATGAAGAAAATATTTCTAAAACCAATGATTCAGCAAAATATGGCTTTGATAATATTGAAGCCACCATCCTAAAATTGCATGATGGTACTAAATTTGTTGATGAAATTGCTGAACCAAACCAAAAGTACGGTATTATTTTGGATAAAACTTGTTTCTATGCAGAACAAGGTGGTCAAGAATATGATACAGGTAAAATTGTTATCGACGATGTTGCTGAATTCAATGTTGACAATGTTCAACTATACAATGGTTTTGTCTTCCATACTGGTGAATTAGAAGAGGGTAAATTAGCTGTTGGTGATAAGATCATTGCTTCATATGATGAACTACGTCGTTTCCCAATCAAAAACAACCATACCGGTACTCATATATTGAATTTAGCTTTGAGAAATACTTTAGAGGGTGAAATCGATCAAAAGGGTTCTTTAGTTGCTCCAGAAAAATTAAGATTCGACTTTTCTTATAAGAAGGCTTTAACTTTAGATGAAATCAAAAAGGTGGAAGATATCTGTAATGAACAAATTAAAGAAAATCTTACTGTTTACTACAAGGATTGTCCATTAGAAGAAGCTAAACAAATCTGCTCTCTTCGTGCCGTCTTTGGTGAAACATACCCAGATCCAGTCCGTGTTGTTTCCGTTGGAAAACCAGTTGAAGAGTTATTAGCCGATCCAACTAATGAAGAATGGTATAAATATTCCGTTGAATTTTGTGGTGGTACACATGTTCTGAAAACATCTGATATCAAATATTTTGTTATATTAGAAGAAAATGGTATTGCTAAAGGTATTAGAAGAATTGTTGCTGTTACAGGTGTCGAAGCTGCTGAAGTGCAAAGAATTGCTAATGAATTTGATGCTGCTTTGGATGCTGCTGAAAAACTACCGTTCTCCCCAGCTAAGGAAAAAAAGTTAAAGGAATTAGGTGTTGAATTAGGTCAATTATCTATCTCAGTTTTAAGTAAGAATGCCTTAAAGGAAAAATTCAACAAGATTGAAAAGGTTGTTAAGGATCAAATCAAATCCAGAGCTAAGAAAGAAGTGAAACAAACATTAGATGAAGTTAGGAACTACTTCGAAACTAATAAGGATGCCACTTATTTTGTTAAAAATATTGATATTCCAACTAACGCTAAAGCTATTACTGAAGCCGTTAACTACTTAAAGAAATCAGCTAAGGATAAGACTATTTACTTATTAACAGGTAATGACCCAGAAGGTAGAATTGCTCACGGTTGTTATATTGCTCAAGAAGCCTTAGATAAAGGTATTGATGGTGCTGCTTTAGCTAAGACAGTTTCTGCTATTATTGGTGGTAAAGCTGGTGGTAAAGGTAATGTTTTCCAAGGTATGGGTGA
Organism: Grigorovia humatica; assembly: GCA_030462875.1. NCBI lineage: Eukaryota > Fungi > Ascomycota > Saccharomycetes > Saccharomycetales > Saccharomycetaceae > Grigorovia > Grigorovia humatica. The sequence goes on along the minus strand of JAMSGM010000014.1, from coordinate 92,761 downwards.
TAAGCCAACTGAAGCATATAAAGCTATTGCTGAAATTGAAAAGGCCTTCAAGGAAAAGTTAACTATTTAAATCACTCATCAAAAAGAAGTCTTAATTTATTTAAATTGTTTAACTAGCTAATTTGATTTTAATATATAAGTATTTATTTAAACTAATAATGTATAATTTAAGGTAAGAAAGTTCATTAGCTTTGCAAATAACTGAAAAAACGTTATTTTCAATTATGTGGAAGGGAATATGTATCAAAAAGTCTATAAATGTGATATATATGTAAATGTGATTGAATTTTTTATTTATAGGTTTTGAAATGCGTGTCTTCATTTTATTTTTTGGCTTGCTACAGTTAGCTAATCCTTCTTATTATTGATTAGCCATTTCCACACTAAATTTTTCTGTTCTTCGCTAATACTTCCTCTGGAATTAACAAATCTAGAAAAATCTCCAAACCAAATAATTTGAAGTTTCCTTTTGAAACGTAACCACCATGACACGTTGTTTGTTCTGTTCATTTTTTCCAATTCGGAAAGATAGGTTGAGTCTTGCTTTCTATTTTTGGAAGAACTAAAATTGATTTTCTGTTTACTCCGAGCCATGTTTTCATTATTATGAAATCTGTTGAACATGGATAATTTCGTAACGGATTGCAATTGTCTGAAGCTTGATCTGGTAATATACAATGCCATTAGGATTGATAGTATAACGATGCCACCAAATCCCAAATTACTATCTTCTATAAAATTTTTCAAGTTCATACCATAGAAGGCAGGTAATAAACCGGCTACTGTAAAACTTAAAGTGTAAATTGTAATTTTCAACTCTAACAGCATCAATGAATTCCTGTTGGCATCTAAAATGATGTTTACAATTTCTTCAGTGGATTTGATATCTTCCAAAAGGGAAGCGGCTTGTTGAACAAATTCATCACATTGAATATAATAATTTTCAATCAACATTTCCAATTCAGCAAAATCTAGATTGAGATTGCTTTCATCTAAATACATTTCACGAAGATCGTCATCATTTTCTAATAATTCATCTAGAACTTCTCTGATCAAAAAGTTTTTCTGATAAAATGATGATAAATCTTTTGAATAAATTAATAATTCTTTTAGTTTATCTCTGTTAACTTGGTTTTCCAAATCAAATAAGATTTGTTTACAATTTTTAGATTTTTTTAGCCACGAAATCTCTAAAGATGCCATAATATTAATCAATATACTTTCTAAAGCTCTATGTTCGTATCGTATCGTATTATTAATATTATTATTGTTACTATTATTATTGATTGTATCATTTTTATTCGTAGCGCCCTTTGACAACCTTAATTCCATATCATACATCAACACACCTAACCTATTTGCAATAAATGGATCAGAAGTGTCAAAAATGAAAACCTCGTTATGTTTAATCAGGGCCTTAATATATAACATATTCACTAAGATACAATTTTTCTTCACGACGATAGAGGGAATGATATCTACTGTGGAGGTATCAATTTTCCTCAGATCTCTTGGATAAAGTTTGTGCTTGCTCAAAAATTCCCATTTATTTATCTTTTTAGAAATATCTGTGACTTGTCCCTTTTCATTGAATATAGTACATGAAATAGTGGAATCATTTGGTTTAATTGGTTTCAAAGTGATTAGATTTTTATTAATCTTCGGTTGTACACTCAAATTACGTTTCTCTGAAACGAAAATTGTTCCATTTTTGTTGATGCTCTGGGTTGAATAACAAGTAAGAAACATTTTATGAAGTTCTGTACCATTCCGTATTGTTGAAGTCCTCACAATACTCGGCAGTATTGAGTTCAATAATTGGTTTCTTGTCATATGAACATTTTTACCTAGGTTACCAAACCGGGAAAACATCAATATGAGGACAGAGCAAACAGCAATGTTGTGTTGGTGGCGGCCTAATTGGCAGTTACGAGTGGAGCTCCAGTAAGTTCCTGCTAATTGCAGCTAGAAGAAAGTATTGATATATGAAGAAGCATAAGAAAAAAGTGAAAAAGAAATACAAAATAGAAGGACTCGAAAAGAAATAAGAAGATGTTTCTCTTTCATTTTCAGGGTCCATTGTGATGAACAAAACGATGGTAAAAAGCTAAGACTCTTAGCTATGTAAATCACATACCATACTGGATATTTATATTTTTATTTTTATATAGAGTGGGTTATATCAAATGAAAATAAATTCTGCCTAACAACAACGCTAAGTTTATTAAAAGGCTGGATTGAAAGACTAATCAAAAAACTTTCTCGTTTCAGTAACACCAAATAGTTCTAATCTGATAGCAGGTAATGCTTCTTCGTTCAACAAGTGTAATCTTTCATCCAAAGTATTATTTAATTCTATTTTATTTGAAGCATCAGACACAATAACACCACCAATTAATTCATCATTTAAGAAATCATTTGAAATAACAAGCTCGATTGGTCTCTTGGCTTTCTCTTCATATTCGGATTGTAATTTACCAATAACTGGTTCAATTAATTCGACATCATTTTTCTTAAATCTCAAATTAACTTTTGATTCTAATAATCTTAAAATTGATTCCATGATTAAATTATACAAAATATCAGTATAAAATTTCTTATCATTTGAAATTTTTTTAGATAATTGTACTTTTGTTTCATCTAAAATCTCTACTAAAGATTCATCTCTTGCATTTAAAACTTTCAATCTCATCTTATTATCCACAGTGGATTTATTAATTTGTTGTTTCAAAGATTGTAATTTTAACTTATTATTGAAATTCAAATCAATGTTATTTATTTCTTTACGAACAATGCTTGTCTTTTCAATTTCATATTCTTGGTCAGCTTTTAATTTAATTTCTCTTGATTTTTCTTCAGCTTCCTTTTTAATAAACAATTGCATTTTATTCAATTCATCATTAACTTGATTTGGAGTTAAAGAAGTAATGACAGAAGACATGGTGATAGAGTGATGTGTACCGACTGATCAACTAGAGTGGAATGAGAGAATCGTCTTGGTATAAAGCCAGCAATTACAAACTAATACTGCTAGTAAAAAAAGTGAATGAATTCAACCAAAAAAAAAAAATCACCTTGAAAAAGCAGAAATAAGTCACGTGAATAGCTCGGAGTAGTCACGAGACTGGGCGCTTATTTATTACAGCACCACGTGATAACGCATTTTTCACCAAAAATGAAATACTGTCCGAAATTTTTTGTCTCACTTTCAATTTACCACTTTGGGCTTAGTGACCCAAGGACAATTTTTTTCACCTTTCAAATGTCCCTATTTGCTGTCCCTTTATTAGTTAAACGAGCTAGAGGAGATTGAATTGAAGTACTCCGACCGCACCCGATCATTTTCATTTCTCTATATTTCTTGGTCCACCGCGCAGTTTTACTAAGCTTACCTTACCTTCTCCAACTTCAAAACCTTATTACATTCACCGCTGGTGAAAAATTTGTACTTTGCCAACGGGATGAGAGTAAGTAAGATTCTAGCAAGAACAATACCTATATATCTGTTCATAGTGTAAGTTACATAAGATCGCTTCGGCGTCATGCTTGGCAAGTATTACTTGCTTTGCTCACGTGCCCAGATTTTTTTTCAATTTTTTTGTCTACATTGCAATGGACTACTGAAAATTAAGCTGACAGAACCTTTCTAACTGCAATGTTGTTCAACAAACTATGGGTTATTTTGATCCTTGTTTGGAATTTAACTGCAAATGCTGCTCAATGGTCGAGTACAAACGATAAAAGTCAGACTTCTTTGAAAATTTGGAATAATCTTTTGCATTTATTTAATGATAATCTAGAACTAGTTAATGTAGACACTGATCAATCCAAACATTATTCTGCTAATCAGTTACTAACACAACTTTATCTTGTAGTATTTGGTGTGGAAATAGATACAGTCAACCCAGAGTTATTTGATTTCATTGAAAATTATTATGATGAAAATAAAGAACAGTCTATCAATGACGATAATACTGGACTTATACCTTTGATAGATCATATTTTGATAAACTTTTATAATAAACCAGATTGGGCAACATTACTTAAACATAATCTTCAGTACTCAATGGATTATAAATCAACTTCTAGCTTACAAAATTATTTTATCTTAAATGGTGAAAAATACTATCAACCCGATGACCTATTTTATTTAAAATCAAATGATTTGAAAAAACAATCAACTATTGATGATTCAGTTCTCATTAATTCCAGACAGGATTTTATTATTGGTGACAATTCGGATGCACCAATTATTAAATTCGTTGGTTGCCCATTACCAAAAGATGAAAGTATATATGCTAGCGGTAATAATTTTGATGAATTTAATAGAAATTTAATTAGGGAAGCATTTGAATCAAATAAAATAAGATTTCTTTATCAGTCAAACTGTCTGAATTCACTTCCTGAAAATTTAATAACCTATATGGACTCGTTATCAGTAGGTTTAACCAGGAAAAATGATACCTCTGATTGGTCATTTTTGCAAGGTCATTTCGATAATGAGAAAAACAATAAATTATATCATTTTAACAATTCTCATCCAATTGATCTTAAAAAGATTACTGACATCGGTTTGAAAATATCTTCTTTGATTGCCAGTAGTTTCAAGAAAACAAAAGATTTTGATTCTATGATAAACTATTTCACCAAACTATCCAACAATTTTCCTCTATTAATCAACTATTTAAGTAATAAAAAAGTTAAAGTCAATGAAATTATGAAAAGTAATGATATTTTCAAACAAATTGGTATTGATTTCCATTTATTAGGTTTGTTTATCAATGGTCAAAATATTAAATTATCATCTTTGAATGAATTTTCATTAATAAATTCAATTATGTTCGAATACGATAAATTATCTAAAATTTGTTCTTTACTCGACGAAAAATTCAATATTACTAAAGACAATATTAAAACAGCTAAAAAACTGTTGTATACATTCATAGGTGCATCGTTACCTAATATTCAAGAATTACAACCAGTAAAAGTAGATTTACATAGAATAAAACAATTTTCTGATAATGTAATATACTTTAACGATATTGAATCAGACATTCAATATAGAAAGCTTTCAAAGGATATAACATCATTCTTGGAAGAATCTAAGTTTGGTGAAATTCCGGAATATAAAGAAAATTGGAATGAATTAGTTTTCATTATTGATTTTGATAATATATTAGACAATCTAGACTCACAAGATGCATTACTAGCTCTTTTGAAAACACTAGAAATTATAGAGAATGGTTACCCACAAAGAATTGGTTTATTACCTATCGTTAATAGTGGTAATGGTGTAGCTTCATCAAATTTGATAGTTAAGAAGATGTATCATTTAAAAAAGGAATTTGAATTGGATAAATTGACTGACTTTTTGAAAGATCTAGTTAAGGGAGAAGGTGTATCTGTAAACGATTTCGATGCAGATTTCCAATTACCCAATATTGCTAAACTTTTGAAAATGTTGGATATAAGGGATGCTAATGGGTCCACAACAATTAATCCCCACATTAGTATCAATGGTGAAATATACCCCTTTAAAAAAAATATGTGGCATTATTTAGTAGCCAAGATCATAAAAAAGGATACAGAGAATTTGAAAGCTACTCTTAAACATCAGTTGAAAACAAAGGATAAAAAGGAGCTTAGTAAGATCAAAATAAGAGACATGTTGCATTTAAAATCATTTATCTTACGAAACTCTAAATATATTCCGGATTATTTTTCTAGTAGTATCTATACCGTAATGAACAATAACATATTGAGTAACTTTAAAGAACGCATTGAAGAATTTACAATGAACACTAAATATACTATCTTGCATACGGTAACTTTATATGATGATTTCAATACAGTAAATGCATTGAAAAGACTGAAAAATTTACAAGCTACTAAGTTTGCTGGTGTACGTATTAGAATTATCCATAATGGTGATTTATCTAATGATATATGGAAAAAATTACATTATTTCTTAGACGAACTAGAAAACCTAAACGAAAATTTAACTGTTTTAATAAAAAGTATAGAGAACGATAGAAATAACCAGTTTACCAGTGGTTCACTAATTAAGGAGCACGATCTGAATTCTTGGTTACCAGACGTGCCAATCGAATATCTCAAGACTAATTCATTTTTGTTAGTTAATGGAAGATTTATTCATTTTGAAAAAGATGAAATACCATGGAAAACGCAAATTGATGCTATTATAATGAGAGAGGGGAAAAGAACCCTTGACACAATGTATGCCTTAGAAACTATTTTACCCTCGTCCTCCTTAGAACCTATTGACCCAAACTTTATTGAAGTGATATCAACCCTTTTAACAAAACTATTTTATAATGGGGCACAATTTTATGGTGACGGATTCCAATATACTACTGAGACGACAATATCTAGATTGAGAATGGATGAATTATTTCAAGCAAATAATGTTACTACTTTTAAGCTGGATCCTGTTAACGATAAATTAATTGATGTTACCTTAATCTTAGACCCAGTAGAGGAGAGAACGCAGTATATATTGTCATTGGTGCCTATCTTAAAATCATTTGATTTCGTCAACATTGAAGTTTTATTGTTACCCACTGAAGAGATTAAATTCATACCTAATGATAGAGTGTTTCTGAACTCTGTCAGACTTAACGAAATAACAGAACTTTCAAAATATTTTGACTTAGAGATCAATATTCCGCCTCATTGTATTTTAGAAGATTATACTAAACTTAAGAGTCTGTTAGTTGAAGCTCATGTATTTGGTGAAAATGATGTTATAGAAGAAGGGAATATTAATGGTATTGGTGGAATTGATTTAGCTGTGCTTGATGAAAGTGGTGATATTGTTACCAACTTTACATCAATGGAAACATATGGATATGGTCAATTTTACATAAATGATTTGAACCAAAATCATAGCGTTATATCCCTAAATCCTAATTATAAAGTACATTCCGTCTCAACAAATTTATTCTCTGATTATAGAGGTACTTCAAAGTTTACGATCGCTAGTTTGAAACCAGTAAGATTGATAATTAAACTGGCAAATACATCATACTCGCTTATACCACAACAAAAAGAACAAAATTGTGAAGACTATCAAGCTGGTATCAATATTTTTTCGCTGTTTATGAATGGTGATAATGATGAAATACAGAATTTCAAAGAGATGGTTATCAAACTTTCATTAAAAAGTCAACAAAAAATAATCTTTTGGTTGTTTGAGGATTCTACATTATCTCATCAGCTAAAGAATTTCATTATGGTATTCAATTCCAGTGAAAAATTTAATGCAGAGATTAATCTAGTTCGATACGAGTGGCCATATTGGTTAAGACCACAGAGATATTATTCACGTAAAATGGATGCAACGCGAATTTTATTTTTAGATATGCTGTTCCCATCTTGTATTGATAAGCTAATATATATGATGCCAACTAAAACACCCATTGACCCAGCAGGATTAGTTAAAATGAATACAAGACAAGCATTCAATTTATTCAAGATGGAAGGTACTGGTTATTGGGATGAAGGTTATTGGGAAAAAACCTTGAAATCTAAGGGGGGAACGTTTTTCTCTGTTGAACCCTTGATGTTGATTGATTTGAAATTATTACGTGAACATCATATAAATGATGAGATGCGAATCCATTATCAAAGGTTGACGGTGAGTTCCGATTCGTTACTCAATATAAGTCAAGATTTATTAAACGACCTGCAGACGCAAATTCCCATCGCACCAATAAAGAAAAATTTCAAGAACAGAGTTATCAATATTGCTTCTGCCACGTTGGATCAAGAGTTGGCTGAAATTGCCGAGAAGATTCTGATCATTGAACAAGAACGTAGAAAAGAAGACTCAGCAGCATCTAGCATATTCAATGAAGAAGCAGAGTCTCCAGACACTGACTATTTTGAAGTCCATGACGAATTATAGTATTGAATTCTTGCATATAGAATAAATATATAAGCCGCAATGCATTAAGGGCTCCTCTTTAATGACGTAGTCTTGAAGTTAGTGCTCTTGTGGATTGGCCGCAAATTTAATTTTTTCAGTCAGAAAAAAAAAATAATGAGATAAAATAAGAATATTTGTGAGAAGTTTGCATGCTTTAAAGGTGAAAAAAAACATAGGTTTGCTTTGTTGCACGCTTCTCTGGTGGTCTACTTGGTTATGGATTTATCTGCGGTTAGCTCACTTGTATCGCTGAGTTCTGGCAGTAGTAGCCAAGTAAGTTCCGATGGCAATCAAAACAGTGACAGTGCTGACATTACAACAAACATGAATTCTATTGCTAAGGTAAGGAAGCCAGTAATTATGGGTCCGACGGGTAAGAAAAGACTATCCTGTTCCAATTGCAGGAAGAGAAGAAAAAAGTGTGATTTAGGCTATCCTTGCGGGAACTGTCAAAGGCTTGGTAGTGAATGCAATATCAATGAAGAAGATCTGAGGAAGAAAAGATACACTAATGCCTATGTACAATCGCTAGAGTCACATGTTGCTTATCTAGAGACAAACTTGAAAGAAGTCTTGGATAAATTCTATCCAAATAATTCTCAAGTCTTGAATAGTATGAAAATTGCTGATGTTTTATCTGAATTTATGGGTGATGAAAACGCTGAATTGAAAGACGAAGCTCAGCTGAAGAACGAAATACACGGAAATAAAAACAGTGATGAAAATGAAGAAACCAAAGGTACTCCAACCAGTCCTAGGGTGGAAACATTGTATGATAATGCAACAAAAAATGGTAAAAACAAGAACACCAACAACATGGGATTCACAAACAATATCGAGAAAAGGAAAAAAAAATTTGTAAAAGGTAGTCTTTATCCTGAAGGTCCAGTTACTTATAAGGCAAGACCACTTTCAAATAAATTGCAAACAAGTACATCTTCCACATCCGTTAATTCACTTGGATCTACCATAAGTGCTAATTCAGATAAGGATGAAAGCAAATCAAATTTGTTGAATGCAATGAACTCTATCAATGAAGAACGTATTGATGATTTAAAAACCACAGTGATTAAAAGGCCAATACCAACATCATCAACATCATATTGTATTAATACTGACCCGACAATTTTGGAATCCTTATCAAATTTTTATAAATGGCTATATCCAGGTCATTTCATCTTTGTTCACAGAGAAAGTTTTTTATATGGTTTTTTCAACCATGCTAAAAATAATTATGCTGACTCACAGTATTGTTCAGTTGAATTAATCCACGCAATGTGTGCTGTTGGTTCGAGACTATCACCTCAATTACAGGATTTGAGTGAGAGTTTTTACGAGAAAAGTAAATCTGCTTTATTAAAATTGGTGTTCGATGAAGATTCACAAGGTTCTATTACCACGGTACAAGCGTTATTGTGCTTAGCCTTTTATGAATTAGGTAAAGGAAACAGTAAGTTGACATGGTATTTCTCAGGTTTAGCCATTAGGGTAGGTTACGATATGGGATTTCAGTTAGATCCAAGTGTTTGGTATACTGAAGATTCAAACGGTCAATTAACGAAAAGTGAAAGAGAAATCAGATCAAGAATTTATTGGGGTTGTTATATCGCAGATCATTTCATTTGTTTGATGTTAGGTAGAACATCCACTTTAAGCGTCAGTAACTCAACCATTCCTGAATCTGATGAACTACCGGAAGTGGAAGGTACGGAAGAGTTTCGATTCATTGGTAAACATATTCTACAAATTTCTTTGCCGCTGAAAAATTTGATTATTCTTTCGAGAATTGTTCAAATTTTTACTTCAAAGATTTTCATCGAATCAGAAGATGCCGCAACAAAGATCAAATTTTTGGATAAATTTAATTCACAGGTTTATAATTGGCGACAATCGTTGCCAAATTTTTTGCAATGGAGTAAAGAATTATTGCAAGATGAAGATGTTTCAACAGATCCGACTATATCGTATTTTTGGTACTATTACTACATTGTTAGATTAACCTTTAATAAACCTTTCATAGATGAATGTGAAGAATCAAAAACAGTTGTCGCGGATATCATTGATGACTTAGTCACATTATTCAATAATTTTAAAAATAAATTTCAAAATTATCAAAGGGCAACTTTATACCAATTATATGTTTGTTTATTAGCGATGACATGTCTCCGCAAGTTGAAGGAAATCAATTCACCTACACATGAGGAAATACCATTATGGAATAAGCAATTGAATTTTTTTAGTAAGATTTTTTATGATGAATTATATCCATCTTTTGAATTCCCCGTTAAATTAAAAGAGGACTTTGATCAAGATTTGAAAGAGCAAGAAAAATCTGCATTATTGAATCAAGTTGGTGACTTGAATTATATTCACGACTTTTCATTGAGTAATGAAATTGACGATATGATCAAAGAAATTTTTGGCATTGCATATAATCCAAGTCAGCCATTAACCTAACTGCTTCTCAGACTAGGGAAAATGCTTTCATAAGAAGAAACTTTCGATAACAAGAAACTAATTCAGATAGTCATTTTATTAGTCATTCAAATTTCGAGTAGAAAATAGACTGCAATCATCAATGCACTTTCACCATTTCCAGACCGGAAAAACGATTATTTGGAATTTGGAACGCGCTTGATTGTATCGATTCAAGATAAAGTGAATTGATAAATAACAATACAAGAATGTTTTGCCGAGGGGTACAAGCAATGCCTTTTTATCCGGTGTTATGTATCCATGTATACTATAATTTAAGGAATAATATATAGAATGAAACAATATAGAAAACATAAACAGTATCATCCTCATTAGCAGTCACTTCACTGTTCGATAAGCTGAATGTTCAATGAAGTTTTTACGTAAATAAAAGTTTTATCAATGTTTCTTTTTTTTTTGGATCAAATAAAGCGCTTTCTTATTGTTTAGCGAATTCGAGCCTCTTTTTTGGAAAGGCTCAATCTTGCCTGAAAGAGTAATCGACAAACAAAAAAAGAAAAAGCAATTCATGCATTTTTTAAAGCGATGAGATGCAGATCCGAAAACGGAAAATTGCTGTCTAAAGAAGGAAATCTTAAAAAGAAAAAAACACCGGGACTTGAGATTCCATCGTGGAAATTTCTAACAAAAAGCGTACAAGCAATAGGAGCCAGCTTTCCTATTGTCCGGAAGTGCGTTTTGTTCCATTATTTTAGTTTTTCATCTTTGATATCATTTTTTCCTACGGAGAGTTTACTGGTAGAAGGAAAGACCGTTATCAAAACAAGTAATTAGCGTTAATTTCCAAAGGCAAAAATCACAGAAAAAGAAAGTTCTAATCTCATTAATCGGATTAGCTAACTCTCCCTTTAATTTCTTTTTACGGAAAATATTTTTCCTCTCTCGAGACAAATTCTTGCGATGAGCATGTATAAATGACTTTGAAAAAAAATGGGTTGATTCTCACTGTTGAAGTAATAGCATATATATATCCTATTTTTTTCAGGAGACTTGAAAAAACCCAAGCAGAAAAAAGTCCTAAATAAAGTCTAAAACAAAAGTCATAAAAGAAAAACTTCAAAACAGTCACTAGTTTCAACGATCATACCTTATTTTCAAGACAATTAGCTAAAGAAAAAACATTTATATTTATTTCTATCATGCAGTTAAACTCACCCATCGCTGAACATATTCAATTGAATACAATTCCGACGTTGAAATCTAATTTGTTGAATAACAGCTTCGGAAGTCATGAATTGACAAAATTCCCGTTACAAAATGAAGGTAGCAGTGTTCCTGTAAATAACAAGTTCTCAAACTCAATTGACAATGTAATTGAAGGACCAAGCTTTCCATCCCCACCACAATCACCGAAGATCAATAATAATGTTGCTTTAAGCTATTTAGTAGTTAGTGATAGAAAGTATAAATCAATTAGTAAAACTGATAAAATTAGTGAAAATCTGGATGTTATCAAGGTTACTCCAATCTGGTCTAACAATCAAAGAATATACAACTACATCAATGATAACAAAAGATTCTTGTCACAATATCGTTTTGCTGCCAAATCCTTACCATCAACAAAATTAGATGCTCGTATAAATAAGTCATTTATAGGCAGTACTTTGAAACAACGCAGAAGAAATATTAACGATACGAATAAATTTGAGACCAAACAATCATTAAAGAGGCATACTAGATCTTTGACTGATGATGATGATACATTTAGTGACACTCAAACTTATAGTCCGATTTTATCACGCAAATCTCATCATCATTCAGTGAAACATAATTATCATAATAATAGCATACATTATTCTGGTATTTCTAAACCGAGAACTCAAAAGGTTACACCATATTCACAGAATCATACTACTCCTAATGTAGATTGGGAAAATTTACCAGATTATTCTCCATCATACGATATGTTACCATCAGGTAATAATAAATGTTTGAAAGTGGAATGGAAGGGTTCACATATGGATTTATCTTCAGATCCATTAAGAGACAAATTACATGGAGCTGAATTGTATTTAGCTCAAATTTTAAGATTACCTTGCAACTTATTTTTGGATTCTAAGAGGAGGTTATTCATGTCCAAAGTGGAACGTTTGAGAAACAATTTACCATTTAGAAGAACTGATGCACAAAAAGCTTGTAGAATTGATGTTAATAAAGCTTCAAGACTATTTTCTGCTTTTGAAAAAGTTGGTTGGTTGAAAGATTCAAATTTTACAAAGTACCTGTAATTGAAGATATTTAATCACCAAGTTGTCTTTTTCCCTCTAGTATCCACACAAGAACATCATTGGGTGTGCCTGGTTTTACTTCCCCTTCGAAAGTTCAATACAACATCATAAAAGGTCATCTTATTAATGTTACCATCTTTTTCCCTATAATTCATAATAATAATAATAATAATAATAATAATAATAATTTTTCAAAGTAGATATTCCAAATTAGTTTTCATTTTATCCGTTAATGCATTTTTCCATTTATTTATATATATATATATATCGATACATTTTTAGAAGTGTGCCTCTAATATGTTCAAGTTCATATAATTCAATACAATCTAGAAATTTGATATATTTAATCCATATGGAAATTTTGAATAAAACATTTTTATGGCAACTATGATAATGAAAAAAAATTAATTGCCCTGTGTTGGCGATATGGATGAATGAAGCCTTGTAAGTTTATGAAATTTTTGAAACTCTTGAAAATCAAAGACTCTTCTTGTATAAACGAAATCTCTTAGCGCACCCGCAAACGGTTTTATTTCTATTCTTCAGGTGCTTTTCAATACCAAGTATTTCTGTCTTATCCTTTTATAAAGTTTTATCCTATCTTGCATACCAGATGTACGTGCTTTTTTCAGCATATTCGCTGCTTGCTTTCAGAAAAACCAATTAAGAAAAGTTTCATTGTTATTGATATGTTTTGCATTTTGCTGTAGTTATTATTTAATTTTTTTTTATGATCATACCATAGTTTAGTAGATATGCATATTTATATATAATGTACAATTAATTAGAGATTTATAACTTTAAATAATTAATTAATCACTTTCATCAGAATCACTAGAATCGTCTTCACTAGAATCCGCTTCGTAGACAATTTTATCCCCATTTGGCTCCTTTAATTCAGGTAGTTCCAAATCTTTATGGCTTTCTTTATTTTCTTCTTCAACTTCTTCATCAAATACAATTTTTTTATTCGAAACTACAGACAATTTCTCCACTTCAGAGTTTTCGTTTTCATCAGTGATTAGTGTACCATCAACTGAAATGACACGACCTGTAGTATAAATATTTCTTACTGTAAACCTTAGTTTACCATCTATTTGTTCACCATTGTCGACCCAATGACCCATAGAACTGTTCTTATAATTTTTTCCTTTATTATGTGAATCTGATTCTGTATCAGTATCTTCAATCTCTTCAGTTCGGCTGTCTTCTTCGTTTTGAACAAAAGTCCAGTCGTATGGAATGTTATTCTTCTTGATGGAAGCATTGAATGAATCATGGATTAATAAACCGATATGAGAGGCTGATTGAATAAAGATATTACCTTCAAGCACGTCACCAACCTGCGGTTGCCAGACATATAAATTTACAGAACACCAAGTGAAACTAAATGGAGTATCTGGAGTAACTTTCACTAAGTATTCACTATCTTCTTCCTCTGGTTTGACATCCAGAATCTTCAAATCTTTATAACCCATAACAACACCACCCACGGCATTATTGTATTTCATTACCATAGGATTTAAATGCTGCTTCATAATACCTTGCTCGGGGTTCCCTAGGTACATTGGTGCCAACGACACATACAATCTGATGGGTACATTTATGATGCAGTGGGAAACGCCGTCTTCTTTTGGGTTACTTATTTGCTTCTTATGTCTTTTGATAAACTTAGCGGCAAAGGCAGCTTCCGCACTTCTCTTAGGTTCAACCATTGCTTCCACTAGCTGTCTAATGTTTGCTGTGATGAGGTCGATTTTTTTTCAGTTTGTTTTTCCATCTCATCGCTTGAAAAATTTTACCTTCGAGAGTCACGTGCTGGCGACTACAGATTTTGAGACGAGATATATAAATATACAAAGTTAGTTGGTATAGGTTAAACCTACACGGACTAGTCGGCTAGTACGAGGTAACGCATGCAACAGCAAGCCGGATTACTTGCAGCGTACAACAGAGACGAGTCCTAGCTCTTCCTCTATTCGATACCGAAAACTGGTTTCAATTTCTTGATCAATAACCAGTCGGATCTAGAGACTTGATCTCTGAAAGCTTGGTCTTTCAAAGTATCAATGGATCTTCTAGAAATCATAGAGTATAATGTATCATTTTCATCAACATGACGACCCCAAATTGGTTGTTGGCCAGATGGATCTTCCAAACGGACGGCAACACCTGCAGATGTGGTACTCTTATTAACTTCGCTGACAGCTTGATGGTTAATTTCTAAAGATACAACTTTACCTAATAGCAAAGTTTCTCTCTCCTTCGTCGTTGGATTGACTTTAACTGCACAAATTGGTGTACCAATCTTCAATGTACCCTCTAAGACATCAACACCGATAATCATTGGACCACGTTTGTTAATAATTTGCAACGTTTGTAAAACACATGGGAAAGTAGCATAATCTAAGAAATCCTTACGACGTTGTTCTAATAATTGATTTTGGTATGCAGTAAATGAATCAAAAAGATGATAAATAATATCAGCATTGAAAATTTTGATACCTTCTTGTTCAGCATATTGTTCAGCTTCTTTATCCACTTTAACATCAAAACATAACATAACAGCAAGTTCTGGTGCTTTCTCTAACATTGTACTTGCCTTCATTACATCACGCTTGTAAACTGGACCCAAACCAATAGACATAACAGGAATCTTCATATCCTTCAAGAAATCTAATAAAGCTTCTAATGAACCCAAGGTTGAAGCTTGAACAACAACACCTTTACCGCTGGTATCAACTGAATCCAATAAACCAGTTAAATCATCCATAACATCATCCATCATTTCTTCTTCATCATCGTCTGGACCAACAACTAATAATCTAGAACCAGAAACAGCTTTCTCTAAATCATTAGCCGCAATCTTAACACCCAGAGCTGCTTTAACTTCCTTATGATGAACGTATTCAGATTTCAAACGTAATTCACGTAATGGTTGTGGTGTCAATAAGGCTCTAATATTAGTAACAATCGGACCATTCATACCACATAAAACAATTCTGTCACCTTCTCTTAAGTAACCATTGGATAAGATAACATCAATAGTTGTACCAAAACCTTCAACAACTTTAACTTCTAAAATAGTAGCTTCAACATGAGATAAGTACATTAATTGTTTGGACATTCTCTTTTGAGTTAACTCTAATAATAACCATAATAAATCTGGAACACCTTCGCCTGTAACAGCAGAAGTTGGAACAATAGAAACGTATTTAGCCATGTTTTTGTTGTTGAAATATAATTCGGAATTTAAACCTTGCTCAGCTAAAGCAACTTGGATATTGCTTAATCTGGTTTCAAATTCATCTTTAACAGCTCTAGATTGCTTCTCAAAAGAATCTCTGAAAGAGTTATTTGGAGTAGTTTGCCAATCATATAATCTATCAATCTTATTCAATGCAACAATAAATGGTGCCTTTCTGTCTCTTAATAATCTAATGGATTCGATAGTTTGCTGTTCTAAACCATGCATAATATCAATAACTAAAATAGCAATGTTACATAAGGATGAACCTCTAGAACGTAAATTGGAAAAAGATTCGTGACCTGGGGTATCAATAACCAATAAACCTGGAACATCAAAAGTTTGCTTTTCAAATTTACTCATAGTAGCAGTCTTAGCCTTAATGGCATCAATTGGGAAGTATGTAGCACCAATTTGTTGGGTAATACCACCAGCTTCACCACCTTGAACATTAGTTTGTCTAATTTTATCTAATAATTTGGTCTTACCGGTATCAACATGACCTAAAATACAACAAATAGGAGAACGCATATCCTTACCATTGGATTTAGCTGGAACTGAATTGACGGCTGGAGTAACAGATGGACTAGCAACTGCGGGAGTTGAAACTTCCCCATCAAATTCTTCTTCTTCTTCAGCGGCCTCAACTTCAACAGCAGTTGAGACGGATTCTTCATTGACCTCTGCAACTTCGTCATCTTCCCCTAAATCTAAGTTTTCCCAATCGTCAATTAACAATTCTTCGTCAGCTTCAGCACTAATGACGGTATCTTTTGATTGTTCCTTGGTTTGTGCAGCGCCAGTTGTAGAGTTGTTTTGGTCAGTAGTTCTCTTCTTT
This sequence comes from Grigorovia humatica, assembly GCA_030462875.1. Lineage (NCBI taxonomy): Eukaryota > Fungi > Ascomycota > Saccharomycetes > Saccharomycetales > Saccharomycetaceae > Grigorovia > Grigorovia humatica. The sequence continues at coordinate 76,004 of JAMSGM010000014.1, read as the reverse complement.
TTCTTACCATAAACAATTTTCTTTGGTTTCTTTTCTGCAACTTCGTCATCTTCACTTTTTTTGGCTAAACCTGCAACTTTAACACCAGAAGCTAATAAAGCAGCACGTCTTCTTTCTAATAATTTTTTCTCTTCTTTTTGCTTTTTGGTTAATAACTTACCTTCAGCCTTTAATTTTTCACGTTTAGCCTTTTCCTTTTCTTTCTTAGCGGCTCTTGCAGCTTCTTTCTCAGCTTCTTCTTTTTGTAATCTTTCCTCTTCTTCTCTTTCTAATCTTTCTTCTTCCTCTCTAGCTAATCTTTCTTCTTCTTCATATTGTTTCTTCAATTCTAATTGACGTTTTAAGGCAGCAAGACCGGCTGGGACTTTCTTACCAGCTTTTTTAATAGGTTTCTTAGTTGTTTCAGCATTGCAAGAATCTTCTTTATCTTTTTCATCCTTCTTCTCAGCAGCTATTTTTTCAGCATTTTGTTTATTTAATTCCTTATTCTTTTCCTTTTTAGCTGCTTGTTGGGCTTTTTTCTTAGCTGCTTGTTCTTTCTTTTTCTGCTTTTCACGTTCCTTTTTCTCCTTTTCCTTCTCCTTCTTGGATTTCAACAAAGATGGTTTTTCTTCTTTCTTTTCTTGCTTCTTTTTGGATTTTTTCAATGCGGACATAAAATCACCATTATTAATATCATCTTCAGTGGCTTCTGTGGCTTCACTTTGACTTGGACTTTCATCAATGGATCCTTCGACTGCTGGGGTATTTTCTACAGTGGTGGTTTCATCAGCGGTAGATTCTTGTGGGACATCGTCCTCAAAGTCTTCATCCCAGTAATTTTGTTGATTCTTTTTAGATTTTTTAGCCATCTTTGGAAATATAATTTATACTCAATTGAATGACTATTTTCTATCAAACAAAATGAATGTAGAAAAAGTAGAAGATATTAAGTTATTAACTAAATTGTGTAATACTAAATTGAATATCAAACGGTATATTTTTTGGTTCCAAAATGGCGATGAATTTTTTTTTTTTGCCCACTGAAAAAATGCCATCGTTTGAAATGATTTATAATGGGACCCATTATTCACACTTCCGTTTTGAGAAGGTAATACCGTTTTAGGGCGTTTATCCAAAATAGGCAACCATTTCCGTAAACGTCAATTTTGGCAACGGAAAAATTTCTATCGCCTCGGAAGAACCTCATCTAACTATAGAGAGATTAAGTTTTGGATCATTATAAGTAATATACATTGATAGCTATAGTACAGAGGGCAATATATAAGATATGTATATGTGGTAGAAAGCTAATTGAATCAATTAGTATCATTTTGAGTATATTTTTTTGTCATAGTATTCATACCCATTAAAAGGTGTTGAGACTAAAAATGGTGATATGACATTTCATGAAAATGTATAGAGTACAGTCTGATCAAGTTATATGGTTGGACGTTGCTATGATCATAATTAAATCGATAATGCTACAATTAAATAGTGTATTTTAAAATGTTATGGTTCAATCTGAGCGAACTCTCTTACATCTAGCAATCTTAGCTCTACTCGTAGTGTTGAAATTTGATTTATCAGTGTCTATCAGTTTCTGTTTTCTCTTTGGTGATAGGTTGGGTTCAAAAATTGATATATTTTGTAGAAGCGTGTTACCATTAGAATTGATATCATTATTTAGGGTATTATTCATTTGACTGACACCCCAATTCATTGTATTTTTCCTAATTATTTCATAGTAATTCAGTAAACCACTACACCAGAAAATTTTATCTTCTCTTAAATTATCATTGCTATAATTTGTTTTCATGGATTTGATAAATTGCAATCCGTCAAAAATTTTCCAGTGTGGATTTTTTTTTATTACTACGGATATCAATAAAGTAATTAAATTTTCATTGTTTTCATTATCACTGAATATCATGATCTTATTACCCGTTAAATTAAACATTTCTACCAAATCATTTAAAGTAATGAATTTAGATTCATTTTCCATAGTGAAAGTATTAGACATTAATTTTAAATAATTTATTTTACTACCATAAATATTTGCATCAATCAAACCATTTTCATCTAAGTGACTTATCAGATCGTTTAGAAGCTGTGTATTTTGTGAACTGTAATCAAATAATGAACTATGTTCATTATTGATGTCATTAGTGTGATTTGGTAATTTAATATTCATGTTATTAAATTTGGAATCGAAATTAATAATTAAAATTTCATTATCATTAAAATTTGGGTTTGAATTGATTTGGTGATACCAATTAGCTAGTTGTAAAGTTGGTACATCGATACCAACTAAGAATTTAATATTATTTTCAAAGATGTAATCCAAAGAAAGAATTGAACCGAAGAAAACATTTGAATAAAGTTGTTGTGGTTTATTTAGAAATTGATTGTTGAAAGCAATTTCATCGATAATCATTTCTTATTTTTGATAGAATTGAAGTTCTATGGTTTCAATTTGTTCCTTATTTTATTTCTTGATTGTGATATATTTTAAATGCGGAAGAAAATTCAATATAAAAAAGTGAAAATACAGATTTCTTTGTTCCAAAAGAATTCTTTAATTTCAAAATGAAAGGATTGATAGGGTGTGTGGGTAGATGAATAGATTGAACGATGGTAAAGAATAAATAAAAATCACACACAAATATGAAAATGTATAAGAATAATAATTTTAAAGTTCACCAAAAAACCCTCGAATCTGCAAAACAAATCCTTTGTGATTAAAAATTATACAGTTTGCTTTCTCTAGCTGAGACCAATTGTCGAAGTAAATTAATCAAAAAACTGAATTTAAATTTTTTTTTCCTACTTTTTTTTCTATTTTCTCACGTTATTAGAAGAAAAAAGAAAAAATGGACTGAAAAACCTGAAAAAGCAAAAACAAACCAGCCTCGAGGAAATTGCCCGATCAGGAAAAGTGATTGGACATTTGGGTCGAATTGGATGGCGACTTTGCTGCAACGGGTAAAGAAATGAGGACGGATCGAAGGTACCGTGTTTGACGTATGTGTGACATGAGTGGGCATCAGGAACGTCGGAGTTCGGTAAAGGCAATCACATCATCGTCTGCACCTTATTACAGCTGCCACGACCATGGAAGTATGAATGATGCCACATCTAGAAACAAAGTATATTTTGCGCTGATTGTATTATCTTCTAAGGTTCTAAATACCCAAGTTTGTTTGTAATGTCAGTAGTGTTAAGCTGAAAGTATGCAAGACTTCTGAGCCAACAAATACATTAAGCTAGCTCTACCATCTTGAATATCTTTCAGCTGATTCAAATTGCTCTCTCAGAGAGAAGCACATAAAACGTTTTGGAGGGAGGGGGCAAAAATACAGTAAGGAAACAAAGTTAGACGTCTTGGTTCGAAATTACCTGCTTTCAATATCGTAATTAAACCTTTTCGATCCGTTTCAACATACCCTACCTTGCTCGTTTACAGGAAGACTGCAAGTGGAAAATCATTTAGGCTGATGATCAGGAAATAGTGTCAAAAGAAATGTGGTAAATATATAGACATATATATATATATATATATATATGTACCACCAAAATACCATTTGATGTTTCCTGCAGCATTACTTCTTTCAAATTTTGACCTCTGTAAAAAAACGATATTGTTATAGTCAGTGCATGCAGGCTTTCCTTCAAGTTCTGTACTGATCTCCTCTGCCTGTATTCTTCATGAACGTGTCAGCAAAAACTTGTCCCAAAACGGGATCGTTGTGTTGCTGCGACAATGGGCGAAGATTTCCCTATGGGGAAACAGACCTTAGATGGTCTTGCCCGATTAGGGTTGCTCTACTCAAGTGGTATATGGCTCTAGACCCTAGCTTAAAATCATATCACAAAATAACTTAAGACCATATATTAATAGAGGTTATATATGAGTTTAGCAGAATTTGAGAATGTTTCCTGTATTCCCAATTTTTCGTTTCAAGTTCTGACAGAAAAAAGCGCATTCGTTTGTACATTTGTGTTGAGTAAATTGTTTTGAAATGGACAGATTTCTCTCTTGATGTTGAGGTGTTTTTTCTTGTTGAAAACAGCGTGAAAATATAGCTTGGTACTGAATTTGTCCCCCAGATGGAGAGTTCAAGGACTAGAAATTTCTCAATTGTTACGAAATTGTTTCAACTTCACTGAGTTGTTTTTTTTGTCCCGTTCGTCTTTTGCCCCACAGCGCCTTTGGCCCAAGATGGAAGGACAAGTACGAGGGGGAGGGAGGTGTAGACAGACATGTGTAATTAACTACTTACTACCTTTATTGTAACATATTGGATGAATGCTTGTCTCCTTGATCTTTGATCTCGGGATATACGAGAAAACTCGTACCCCGAAGGGGTACAACAAGGGCGATGCGGAACCTTTTTTGATTCAGGCTAGTAATAAGTATGTCAGGGCTGGCAATTTTTTTACTGTCGATGATAGCATCATTTTAGTAAAATAAGAATGTATTCATACGTTAATTATATAAATTTATATCATAAAATATATTTAAAAGTTTATCATTAATCATCTTCAGTTTGGTATTTGTATCATGTAGATGTATAAATTTGAGTATAATTCAATGGAATTGTATTTCATTTAGTGTATCTTGCTGTGCTGCCATAGAGCACATGAACATAAAATCATGAAACGTGCTTGTTGTTTATTCAGATTTTTGTTGCTATTCAAAAAAGTTGTACTTGATCAGAACCGAATTATTAGTGGTTCTCGATTAATTGTTTCTTAGGGCCACTTTTCTTCACTAGTTCTAATTCATTTTTCAACCTCATTACTTCCATTTCAAATAATCTTTCATTATTTTGTAAATAAAGAATATAATCAACAGCTTTTTCTAAGATCATACTCTTATTTAATCTAGCTGCTGGTTTAGCAATACAACTTGAACTATCGTTATTTGAACTAGCATTGCTTGCTTTTTTTGTTTCTGGAGTAGTGTTTTCAGAAGCAACCCATGGAATAATTTGTTGTAATTTGGCAATCTTCGTATTAATACTAATCCTATAACGTTTTTCAATCTTATTATGTATGTCCTTTTGATGCTGTGTTAATCTTTTCTTTATTGGTTTAGAATTAGTTACTTTGGATTTAGATGAATTTATTAATAAAGGTGGCATTTCATTTTTGATAAATATATTATCATCATTATTGGTATTATTGATATTTTCGGGGTCATTAGAGTCATTAAAAGTGGAGGTTGTTGTAGTCATATTGGTATCATTATTAAAAATTGGATCATTAAAATTTTTATTTGGGTCATTAAAAGTTGTTGAATCGAAATTCATCAATTCACTAGGTGAATTAATTGATGATGATGAAGTTGATGATAAAATATTTTCCAATGGTTCAAACCAACTAGAAGAATCATTTTCTGTGGAGAAATTATTTAAATCATTATCATTTGCAGTAGTGGTTGTATTCATTATAGAATTTTCATTATAAGTATTAATATTATTCAAGTCGAGGTTATCAATATCAACATTTTGCTTTTCAAACATCCAAGAATCAAAAATCAATGATTGATCAATACCATGTGGATTCATTGCATTGGCATTGAAATTACTCATCTCATTAGTATTAACATTAACGGCAGTAGTATTATCATTGTTGTTAATAGTAATTGAGTCCATAATTTTTAGAATCTGATTGAAAGTTGTTGAAAAATAATACCAAGGCAAATAAAACTAGGTTGCTCGTTTGTTCTATAAAATAAATACTATACTAAATTTAATTAGAATATATAATGATTTATTTTTGGTTGACTGATAAATGCAAGATATACAAAAAAAATATTTAATAAGATAAAAAATAATTTAATCAGACTAACTTAGAAAATTTTGAGTACCTGGAAATTGCAATATCCCATCATTATATACTTTTTTTTTCAATAATTTCAACGGCACATGGTCAACAATTTGTCACTGATGGATCAAAATGTGCGTGTCCCATGTCCGCAATAGGAAATCGGACAAAAAATCGCTCAGATCCCAAATAGGAAGGGCCAAATTTGTCCAATACCCAAAACGGAATTCTGAAAGAATAAGCGTTTCAAGACAACGTGACCCCAACGAGCTACGGACTTTTCTGTGGGTGGCCGGGTCAAAGGGACAAAATCATTGAGGGTTATTTTCCTTCTCCTATTAGACCTAACTGTTGCAAAAAATGAGCCACGCTGTCTGTTGAGCAGCCATGATACTATCAAGTGTAAGCATTTTATTATGAAGTTAATGCTACGCTGTTTACATTGCACGAAGACATATGTGGGAAATTTGAAATACGGGCTGAATAGTGCAAGAGCGGGTGGTGGACACTCAAAGTGAAGAAAAAAATGTGCTGATAGCTGTGAATAGTAAATCACTCAACGGTTCTTAGACCCTCAGCAAATTTTTTGAAAATCCACGGCTGGATTCGTTCCTTATCAAAGTGACATGTTGATAACTAAATACGACCGTTTGGTTTTTTCAAATCAGTTTCGTTTTTACTTGCAAAGTTAAATTTTTTCTTTTTGTTTCTGCTCATTTGTTACGTTTTCCACGGAATTTTAGCAGAACGGATAATTTTTCCACGCAACATCCCACGGAATAATTACTGAAAAATTCACTCATTTTTTTTTTTCAGTTTCTTCCATAATTCTTCTTTTTCCGTGAAACTGACAGAAATTTTCCACTAAACGACAAATTGGTCCTTCTAATTCTTTTTCCACATTCTCTACGTCTTAGAGCAGTACTCTAGGTTGTATACTAGTCCAATTTAGGCTACATTGACTTGCTGCTGCAAATTTTGTTACCAGCTTCTTTCTTCACCACACGCCTAAAACTATCTATGCGGCTGTTTGTCTCTCTGTCTCTATGGTTTAAGTATAGTTTTTCCATTTAAAATATTTTATTAAATATGGACAGAGCAACTTATTTTCAAGAGAAGCAAGAAAAACAACTAAAACAATCTTTAAAACCAGTTACCAGTTTATTTAAAAATTGTATCTTCTATATAAATGGTTTCACTAAACCATGGAGTAGAATCAAATTGATTCAAAATATACAACTAAATGGTGGTATAACAAAGCCATTCCCATCAGGTACAGTAACCCATATTTTATCGCAACAATGGAATTATCGTTGGACAAATAAAACAGTCGTGGACTCTAAATGGGTGATTGATTCCATCGCAGAGAAAAGACTGCTTCCCATATCAGACTATAGTTTAAAACCCTTAGAGGTGAATCAAAACTTGATTACCGACAGGTTTTCCAAAATAGATGATCCAACTACTACTGTAAATAGTATTACAAAACCAGAAACTGCATTATTGAGCGAATCTGCCCCACTTATGCAAACACCTAATAAACTTTCACGTTCCGAGCTTAATGACGCCTTTCCTGCAAATTCAATTTTCCGATCCGAAAATTCGGATTTTTTGGGTAATCAAAATAATTTGACCGAAACAGGTAATTTACGGAATAGATTTGCCAATAAAGAGCCTGCTTCAAATAAAGAGCCTGCTTCAAATAAAAGCACTACTAGTATACAACAAACTAATGGGAAGAATAATTTTAGCCACAATGATCCTACCATTAAAAATTATGACCATTTGAACTGTAATGCACCAAATTTTATATCAAATTATTTTAATCATTCTAGATTGCATCTTATCAGTAATTGGAAGCAAACCCTGCGTGATAACTTCGTCAATAACCTACAGGATGAAAAAATTAAGATCCCGAAGGGTATTACACGGAATAAAGAAGATTATGTCTTTATATACATGGATTTTGATTGTTTTTTCGTTAATGTTTCTTATATCAATTATCTCAAACAAAATAGTGGCTCTCAATTAAATATTGATAAAGACCCAATCGTTGTGTGTCATGGTAATCACCATAGTGATATTGCCTCTTGTAATTATGTTGCGAGAAGCTTCGGTATTAAAAATGGTATGTGGGTAACGAAAGCTAAAGAACTACTACCTGTTGGAATCAAGTTGACTATATTACCATACGTTTTTGATGATTATAAGATGGTATCATCAAAATTATACGAAACGTTGAATGAATCTTTCAAAGATTGGTTTAACAGATTCATAATACCAATGTCAATAGATGAATGTTTTACGGTCTTAGAAAGATCCAAATTTGGAAACAATTATCAAGACTTATTTAAATTGTGTCAATTAATCAAACAGAAAATTTTGGAAACTACAAATGGTTGTCCCATGAGTATTGGTGTTGGTAATTCATATATTAACGCAAAGTTATCCCTTAAGTTAGCAAAACCCAAAGGTATTCACTTTTGGAATAAAGACTTATCATCACCAGATATGCAATGGGCAGATTTACAAATAGGTGATATATCTGGATTAGGATTTGCATCGTTAAATAAATTACCTGACTACTTGAAAAGTTTAGATGACTTATCTGAATTACCTTTAGTTCAATTGAAAAAATATTTAGGTGATAAATTAGGTGAAAAGGTAAGCAATCAGTTAAAAGGTATCGATGACCAAGAGGTCGACAATATGCTAAGTGATCCAATAAATTACTTTCAAAGAAAATCAATTTCGGTTGACATTAACTACGCAATAAGGTTTCGATCTATTGCTGAAATTGATGTTTTCATTGATAGATTAACTGAATATCTATTAGAAAAATTAGATTCAAAAACTTTGATTAAACAACTCAGCTTGAAAATAATGAAAAGACAAGAGGATCAACCAATAGAACCAATCAAATTCATGGGGATGGGTATTTGTCAAGGTTTTAACAATAATGCCAATCTACCATTACCTACAAGAGATGCTGGGATTATTGCAACTGAATTAAAAAACTTATTTAGGAAAATCTCTGTTAAACCAATTGATGTAAGAGGAGTAGGTGTTCAATTTAATAAGTTGTCCAAAGCTCGGAAGGACGACAAAGATTTTGCAGAAAAGTTTTTTGTAGATAAAAATCTATGGAACAGCAATGCAAAAACCTCTAATTATTCAAGGAGAACCAATGATAAATCAACTTCACCATCGAAAATTAAGAGATTGTCGCCATTAAAGCGATCGAAAATTTATAACCCACAATTCGCCGATTCCATGAATAATTTTGATAATTTCCAATCTACTTATCAACAAGAATTTATCAATGAATTACCCACCCAAATGCAACATGAGATAAATAATCAAATTCGGATTGAAAGAAAGGTCAAGCAGACAAAACTGAATGATTTGAAGAATAGAATAGAGAAAAGGAAATTACCTCAAGATGTTTCGCATTTCATGCATAGCGAGTCTATTTTTCTTCCAATTTGTTTTCAAAAAATTACAAACTTTAAGAAGATATGTGAAATGATTGATAAATGGGTGAAAGTTACAATGCTGCAATCAACTGGACCACATGCTGATGATGTCCGCTTATTTGAAAAATATTTGTTAAAATTAGCTACTTCTAGTAGAAAACATTTAATTTTGAGAATAGCTAACATCGTCTCAAATAGAATAAGTATAAGTTCTCAACCAATCATTGCTAGCGGACATACACAAAGTGGATTACAAGAATGGGATAGAATTTTATTGAAAGTTATTATTCCAATTTTGAAAAAAGATAATCAAAGTTTACAAGTGAAGCGTCAACTAAATATTGAGTATGACGTATAAGGACAATAACATGGACATTTTTAAACATTATTAGAACGGACTATATATTCGTATGTATTATTAAGAAATTTGACGAATTTTAAACAAATAGTTAATTATTTTTTATCTGATCAAAGTATGCACGGTTGATTGAAAAACAAAGGGCGACAAACATTTCCTTTTCATTTCGTTACTCTTGCATAAACACTGGAAATATGAGTAACGAGACAAAATGAAGTTGTGACATGACTCTTATTATTATAAGATTATATTAAATATGGAATAGGATATATGAAATTATATTCAATTAATCGAAATTATATAATTTAACGCACCTCTGAGCAGATACTACCTAAATACGAAAGCTCAAATGGATAAATAAGAGTGACCAGACAGTACTGATGAATTTTCATTGCATTACAATATCTTTCAAATTTGAATATAGACACTTATAAATGTTACAGAATATTAATTAACCGTCGATGAGACTAAACATGCACATATAAAATGAAAGTTCGATGAGATTATAATAACGCATCTAAAAATTTTTCTCTCCAATTACTTGGTGGAATTCTCTTTTCATCTTCCATTTTAGATTTCAACTCGATTTCTTCTAAACCTGTGGTAACATCAATCTCAGGAATAGCTTTCCACCAACTATTTCTCCAGGTGCCACTCAAAAATTTGTGACCTATCCAAAGGACCCAGAAAATAGGTAACGTAATATAAGCTGCAATAAAATCAGAAACATTCCAAAACCTTGGAATGAAAATAGCATAACCATTGGTAATCGTAATCAGTGTAACGACGAACAAAGAGTAATACACAGAGTAAGGCATGAAGAAACCCTTATATGGTAATCTATCACAAAGGCCATTAAAAACAATAGCTTTATGAAATCTCAAATACGCTGTACAACTACAAATCCATCCGATAAAACCAGAAATTGTACTAATATTAGAAAACCAAGTGAAAACATCAGCAGTGGAAGAACTGACATTTAAGAAGGCCAAACAGGAAATTGCTGCAGAAACTGCTACGGCAACATATGGAACACCATATCTGTTGACTCTACCAACAAATTTTGGTGCTTCACCATTTCTTGCCATGGTGACTAGTGATCTTGTACTAGCGAAAAGGAATGCGTTACCAGCGGACCAAGCACTAGTTAGGATACAGCCGTTAATAATATGTGGTAGAACTTTGATACCAGCGTTTTGTATACCAATAACGAATGGAGAAGAACCGGCACCTGGCGAGCCCTGAGCTAAAGCATTTTGTAGAACAGGGTCATTATAAGCAACGATAACGCTGACGGACAATGAACCAAGAACATAGAAGAACATTAATCTCCAAACATATCTTCTAGCAGCTTTAGCAATATTTCTTCTTTGGTCTTCACATTCAGAAGAAGTTAATGAGATTAATTCTGGTCCCAAGATGAAAGCGAAACCACCTTTAATGACACCAGTATAAATATCTAAGAAACTCCCAAAACCGCCAGACATAATATGATGAGTAAATGCACCGGGTCTCTGCCAGTAACGGAATCCAAGACGATCATGATTTGGACCACCACCCCAGAAAAGAATAAACGATACCATAATTAAACCTATAATACAAAGAATTTTAATTGATGCAAACCAGAATTCCGCCTCACCATAAACTTTGACTGGAGCAAAATTTAGTGCGACAATGATACTTAAAAAGATGAGAATCCAAACACCTTTAGGTACTGCTAATGTCCAGTATTCAACCACACCGGATGCTGCAGTACATTCAGCAGCCACTAAGATAACGTAACAGTAATAATAGTTCCAACTAGTTGCAAAACCTAATGATTTATCCACATATTTACTCACTAGATGTGCTGCACTACCTGCAGAATCTTTACCATCACCAGGTAAATAACATACCATTTCACCAAATGCATTCATAATTGGATACAAGACAGTTGAAATAATGATATAACTGATAAATAAACCTGCTGGTCCACAAGTTGCCAAAGTAGAACTTGTACCGACGAAAAGACCCGTACCAATGGCACCACCTAGTGCAATCAGTTGAATATGACGTGATTTCAGACCTGGCTGTAGATGAATATCATTCTCATCTACCTCATTTTTTTCAGTGAATGAATTTGAAATAGTAGAATGTTGTGATTCTAAATCATAAAATGATGGTTTTTTCTCATCCCCAAATCTATTTGTGATGGAAATCATTTCTACATTTGAACTTTCGTCATTTGATTGCTCATTTTTATTACTGGAATGACCAAACATTTTCATTTGCATGATCAAAAAGACGGTTATTAGCTATTGTAACGTTATATAATATATGTCTTTAGTATATCGATATGTCTCGAGGTGATAAGAGTATAATTTTTTTTTTCTTTGACACTAGGTACACCAAAGTATCATCAAAAGTGAACTTACAAGATGAGAAATTAAAGTTTTTTTTTTAACAAATGAAAAAAGTTTACGGAAAGGTTCTTAAATTACATTTTGATTGATTTTTATAATTTTCTAAAATCGAGAATAACTTTTTGTATTCATTACCTTTAGTGGTTCAAGAATCTTAGAAGACAATACAGGTAAGAAAAACTTTCATCTGGAATTGCCACAATAGGAAATTCCATCACGTGCAGGACAGTCCATTTCCACTTGTTTCCAAAAACTTTTAAAAAGCGTGACGCAGGCGCAACAGTCGGCCGTTTAGAAAAGCCGGTAAATTTTCAACAAGTCGAAGAAAACGCACACGCAATATTAAATTCAGGTGTCAGTTTACGAAAAAATCAACAAGGAAAAAACCGGCTCTCTATAGCCGTTTGATAACAGAAAAAGTGTAAAACTAAATCCGCAAAATCATTTTACTAAAATGTCAAGCACCATGTCTATATAACATGCAAATTATCATTTTGCGATAAGCTTCAATCGATAATGCAGAATTGGCAAACCAAATATAAGAACAAACTCATTAATATAAAAAGATCAGTTTCCTTAGAGTCGATAAGGTTCTGAAAATTGTTTTTGCTCAGGCTGATAATCTCAAGCTTGATTCCGCTAAGCCGTTTGTCTTCCTGCAACCCGATAAGTTAAAAAATGATCTGATTTTGCATTTGTATTGTAATTTGGAATGGCTACTTCTAATGCTTCGGAACAATAATTTTAGTTGTACTTTCCTACTTCAATTGATTTAAACTTAAGGGAAATTACCCCTCATTCGTCTCACAACTTGCCTCAGGCGTAAAATTTGGCAACCTGACAAAAATCGAAGCCGTACATTTCGAACCAGTTATGACGTCATAGATGCAAATAACGACTGGAGTATTGGACATTTATATACATGCAACGTTAAAGTAAACAAAATTCCTGTCTTCATAGGTTATGGACAAATGGACAAATATTTCTTTTCCTCTGTACTAAACTTGTCCGGAAGGGTCATATTTTTCAAAGATCATAAGACAATGTCCTGGCATTAAGCATTAAACCATCTTCCAAACGTATATACATCAAATTAAGGGTGTAAAACTCCCCTCATTTTGACATTTGTCTGAAAAAAGCTACAGTTCCTCCTTTTTTGAACAGAAAGTAGTAATAGGATATTGACATGATCAAGATGCAAACGAACTTTTGGTACTAAAATAAAGAATAGTAAGAATTATTGCTCATCCTGACTGCTGTGTAAATTTGACGTACTTCTTAATTTGAGCATGGAAAAAGTAATGCCTTCAAGGAGCAAGTCAACGTAAAATCTTAGTGCTTCAAAATGCAACAAAGACAATTCTCTCTTCTTTCCAATTTCTTTAAAAGGCAGAATGTGATTTGGAGCACAAAATGTCAATTATGTACCACCTTAACTTTGACTTTTATTAAATCATCCTTCTTGCTATCATTGTCGGCTTTATGTACTTCGACTTTTGACTTTTAGTATGGAGCAAGGTGAAAGATATTGACAATATTGGCAAGGACAAAAATTGGAAGCCGAAATGACAAGTCATTTGAAAATGGGGGACATAGACATTTTAGGATTTATAATTCCTTCCTGACAAAAACACATCTTGTATTGGTATTGCTTAAGACTTCTTTCCGAAATAGGGCGGCTATTGTAAAATCTTCATTTTTTCCATCAATGCTAATCACAAATTTCCAGAAAGGAAAAAGACTGGTCATCATAACAATCCGTCGAAAGTAGATCTTGAAAAATGTAAAATACTTATAAGAACCAAAAAGCGTGTAAATTTTCCATATGGCCACTTTATTGTGTGAACATATTACTCAACTTACTCAAATTATTTGTTCAACGATATTATACAAAAATTAACTTGAGTATTTGAAATTTTTCAATGATTAAAGTTGAATTCCAAAAAAAAAAAAAAAATTTCAACGGCATAACAAATGCAATCTATAAATGATTCAATAAGCTACATTCAACAATGCTTGCTTGATCCGAAAACGGATACCGGAAAGGAAATCATTAGAAGGATCAATTTTTTTGAAAACGATTCAACTATATTATTCAAACATTTGAGCACTTGGATCTCTATAATTAATGAGCATTTACTGAAGTTTATGGAAGCTAATACTCCCCATGATATTGTTGATAGTGAAACTGTAAAGTATCACATGGATGCATTTTATCAAATTTGTAAAATTTGTGCTTGGAAAAACGTTTTCAAATACTGTTTTACTAAGGTGAGCAGTCTTAATTTGATTTTGGACTACCTATCTTCTACAAACTCAGCTAATTGGAAACTAGCACAATTTTACTTGTCTTGGATCTACGTCATCTTGTTATCTCCGTTCAACTTCAATGAATCTAATGAAAAATTTTTAAGAGCTACTGAACCCTGGAGAAGTAATCAAGTACTGTTTCCTATTGTGGCCAATATATGGGCAAAAATGTATCAAATGGATCCCAACTTACTGAGTAATCATTTAAGTACCAATAAATTATCTTATGTCGATGATAATGATATTGTAATCTGGAACTTCCTCATGAAGCTTCACAAAAATACTCATTTCAATGCATTCCTGGAGGAAGAGACAAATCATGAAGTGATACATGGATTAACAGAAAACTTATTAGCCAAAAATGAAGTCACATCAACACTTTTGAAACTGTTTCCTAAATTAACAATCTTACAAAGACGTTTAGCTAATTGGGAAATTATTGAAGATATTGTTGACTGGTACTTGCAACATTTAGATATTGAATTCATTGATTTAAGATTTGATTTAGCACATTCAATGAGAAAAATTACTCTAAATCTCAATGATGATGAATTGGCTAAAGAAATTGTTCAATCAATCATAAATGATACTATTGATTTGATCGAACAAAATTCAATGGAAGTTATTGATATTAACTTACTACATACGCACCTTTTGATTATTGCTGAACAAAATAAATTTATTACTACACACATGACAGAGAATATGTCACTAATTATCGAAAGAATTCTCACTTTTACGAATGATTTTCAACAGTTACAATCAAATCATGTTATCAAAGGTTCTATGATTAAAGATGCAAATAATTTTATTATTTGGTCTTGGTCAAAAGAAAAGATATTACCATTGAATATTGTTGCCCAAATATTCCCACAATTGTTGGTTAATTCTTTATTCGACCGTGATTTTTTGATCAGAAAGTCATCACAAGCTGCATTACAAGAGTTGTTGGGAAGGCATGGTTCACAAATATTAAGCAATGTGGCAATTATGAAGATAATCGAATTACCAATCCATAATCTGAAAGAATCTTATTCTGATAATATGACCCAGTTATACAATATTTTCAAAGATGAAAACTCGTATGAATTTTTTGATAAAATTTTGGATTGGATGATTTTCTTCAATTTAACTCATAATTTTGATTATAATATTGCTAGATTAAGTGTAAGTTCGTTGAAGCATTTTATTGCTGCAAATAAACGATTTCAAATTGAAAAATTCGTTGAAAAGCTATGCGTACAATATAAAGACAATACTGACTCGGATATATCTGGTAGACTGTTAATGTTTTTGGTTGAGTTAAGCGCTTTTTTGCCAAATTCCGAAAAATATTCGATAATTATGGAGAGGTTATACTTAGTTATACGAAGTGATAAAAGACCAAAGTATAATTTACATACAAAGGAAAGCTTTAACTTTTTATCTGTAATGCTATATTACAAATATCGTATAAACGCTGACATGAATTTAAACCTTAATTCAGAAAACATTGATTTCTACTACAAGATAATGACCAATATAAGTGAATCAAATATATGGTTTGAAGAATTTAATAATTTGAATTATGAGCTTGTTGAATACGTAGCTAATAACAAGACAACTTGTTTTGACTCCGATAGTGATTTTCAAAAATTTTGGCTTCAATATGACAAACATATTGCTTTTAACAAGGCGTTAGTTTGTTCATCTTTGTCCAAGTTACCATTAGGTTTATTCTTTGAATATTATGATTTGCATAAAAACATGTCTTGTCTTTCTAAATCTTTGATAATTAAGACAGTAATCAAATCAGATCATTCCTTCAATATATTATGCAATACTACTAAATTTTTGGGGTTGATTACAGAATTTTTGACAGACTATACGATAACAGAACAAGGTGATGTTGGTCGGTTGGTAAGATTAGAGGCTTGTCAATTAATTTATCATAAATTTGAGTTACTTCCTCCTAAAATCATTCAAAAAATATCGTTACTGATCTTGAAGCTTGCAGCAGAATCAGCCAATATAGTTAGAGAAATTGCATACAAGATTATTGTCGACAAATTTAAAGCCAATACATCCTTGTATTCCTCACATAATGCTGTTTTATTTGAATATCAAAAACGTTTAAACGACAGGGGTGTTTCAAAAGAATTTTGGAGAAGTTATTCAAATTATGCTGGAGCTCAAAAATATATCGAAGATGACTTGAAGATAGCAATTAGCGATTTTTTGACCTGGTATGAACACTGCAAAATAGACGTTCAAAAACAAGTGTTAAATGATATAATTATTAGTATACCTACATTAAATGAAATAAGTAATGATCCAATACAAGTTAAGTACGTGATCACCGGTTTGATATTTTTGATGAGAATTTGGTCCTCTAGGGTAGTAAGTGCATATGTTGGCTTCAATTGGAACGGTGTTTATGTCAAGCTACATAATTTAACTTTATTTAAAGGAAAAGGAAATAAAATGATTAAGGAAAATGTTATTAAGATTTTACCTTTTCTCGCAATTGCCTGGAAGATGTCAGGTGAAGCAAGTAGCAACAATTATGAATTCATTAATCGTATAATTGATAAACAAGTCAAATATATTTTAAATCAACCAAAACAATCAATACTACGGAAGGTATCATTAGAGTCATTATTGCAAATATTATTGGAATTTGATACGGTTAAACAGTTGGATTATTTGTTAGATATTGATGCCAATGATGATTGTTCAAAAATTCAAAATAATAAATTACATTTATAGAAGCAACAATTATATACAAAAAAAACAATGATTATTGAGTTTAGCATGTATATGCATTTGTTTTCTTTTTGTTGTTGTATTTGTTATGTTTTACTTAATGATAGAAATTTTACTCTTCAACCTTTTCTTTTTATCAGGTTTATGATTAATATTCACAGCTGTGGGTATTAGTTTATCCCAACTATTTGATCTATTATGTCTACTGGGATTAGTTTTAAACTGTTTACGACTGTTCGAATCGTGTGAATTTCTTCCGCTTGAAGAGTTTAAAATTTTTCTCTCATATATAGCATCCAATTGTTTTTTATGTTTTGTAATCCATATATGATTTAATGCATTCTGACTATCTAATCTTTCTTTTACATCAATTTTCAATAAATCTTTTACGAAATTTTTAGCATTAATGGAAATTTTTTCCCAGTGTTTAACGTTAAAGTTCAAGTTACCTAACTTTGCATTTTTGATAATTGATTTTTCTGTCCCATCACCATAAAATGGTGAAATACCAGTTAATATTATATATGTTATCACTCCCAATGACCATAAATCACATTTAGCGTTATAACCCGAATTTTCTTGATCGATTGTTGCTGCTCTAGAGAATGAATTATAAATTTTCCGGTCAGCTTTGAATCCAACTTCTGGTGCACAATATTCTGGTGTACCAACAATAGTGTACATTCTGGTTAATTGTGAATTTAATGTTTTAGCGATTCCAAAATCTGCTAAAACAATTCTTGTACATGGTTCAGGAGATGTTAATAGTATATTATCCAATTTTAAATCTCTATGGACAATATCATTATCGTGAAGATATTTTAAAGCTTTCAAGATCTGATAAACAATAATTAGGGATTCACTTTGATGTAAAGCAGTCAAGCAATTCCCACGAGCTAAATATGAAAATAAATCTCCTCCGGGTATCAGATCTTGGAAAATGTACAAATTTCCATTTAAATCTGTATGTGTTCTATAAACTTTGATGATGTTTGGATGATCTAATCTTAACAAGATAGCTGCTTCTTTATCTAATCTATTTGGCTTTAGTTTGATTATCTTGACTGCATATGATTTTGTCTTGGTGATCGCCTGGTTTTTCATGGGTTTATCAATTTGTTGACAGGTTAAAACATGACCAAAAGTACCACTGCCAATAATTTTAGGTTCAATAATCCAATTACCAATTTTTTGCTTTATGTTTAGCCTATTAAATAACTCAATATCGCTGCTATTTGGATAAGGACTTATGAATTTAATTTGATTTACACTATAGGTACTTTTCCCACCCCACAGGTCAATAATATCACCATGTTCCAAAATGTAGGACATATTTCGTTGTAAAAAGATACCGTTTACTGTAATACCGTTCAATGAAACGTCCTTAATGTAACTAACTGGTTTACTCTCATCATCGAATAACGTTACCCAGATAAGACAGTGCAACGAGGATATTATATTGTCCTTGATGATAATGGTACAATCTAGCTCATTTCTACCGATTTTAATCACTTTATTCTTACGAAGGATAATTCTTCCTGTCTCCAGACATACCAATTCATCATCTTCCAATTCTACAACGTCTTGTAGTTCCAAGAAGCCGTCTAGATATCCCAAGTTATTATTCATTATTTACTTTAAGGTGTGTTTGTAATAAAAAGGAAAAGGAATAACCGAGAAACATGCCGTTTTTTTAGCATTTTAGCCGCCGAGAAAATAATTACAGACATTTTGAAAATGTCCGTAATGTAAAAATCGACATTCCACGGAACCCAGACAGAGTCAGAAAAAAAGGGGTCGGATTATTTATTCTCGCAACAACCCTATCACTGGTTTAGGGTAAAAGCAAGGTCATCATTATTACCACACCTAACTTTAATTTTAGTTTTCTGAGAAATGTTTGAAACACCCAGGTTTCGAACCACCACCAGTCGAAAAATCCGTCGGGTAATGAAAACGCCATTTTGAACATTATTGAATCCTTAATTATACCACTACAAACACAAAATGAGTAATATACCTACAGAACCCTCAACACCACTGCATGCTAGACCTAATGAACAGCTCGATTTGAATCGTGTTCAAGAATTAGATATGGAGGATTTGAATGACCTGAATTTAAACCCTGGCTTCGATGAATCCTTACCTCCAAGTAAAGTAACCTCTTCTACAAATTTACTTCACAATAATAACAAGGATAACCTAAAGAGACCAAGAGATATGTTGGAACAAACCGTTAACGGTGAAATCTTCAATACCGATAATAACAATACCAATAGTACTAGAAATAATAATGACAAAAATGCAATCTTTGATGATGTAGATGATTTTAAACCAATAGTAAATATAGCATCACCCTTCCAAGAATACAACAATAACAATAATATCAATAATGACGATGACGGTGATTTCCCCAATGTTCAAGATCATAGCTCAACAAATACTACCACTCCTGCTAATAGAGAATTTAAAAGAAGGTTATCCATGTCACAACAATCGAAATTTATCATTTTCGTAGACCAAAGATTCATGGATATTCAAAGAAAATTTGTTCAATCTCGTGGTTTGAACCCTGAACTAGGCTACCAATCATTAAATGATTTATTAAAAGACATTAAATTACTACTGGATTTCATCTGGTATTCAATTGATAATATTCCAAACACTGACCAACTCTTATTACAGAAACGAATTGAAAACAATGATATTAATAATTCAACTCAAACACGTTCTTTACACGATTTTGGCCAAAGTTCTTACATTTTGAAAATCGCAGATGAAACTTTAGATTATATGGATAAATTTCATATCGATCCAAATGATCAAAATACTTTAAATAAATTATTCAAATTATTGTTTATCCTAGATAAAATCTTCGCGAAATTGATCAGTGGTAATAATTCAAATAATATTAAACTGAATATGACAGATATGATTAGATTTATGGCCATTGCTGAAAGAACAAGATTTAAACTTCCTACCATTTTAGAAAATTTAAATATTCATGGCTATCATTACGAAGTTAGTAAAATTTATGAAAATTCATTAGATTTATGTGCATGTTAAATTTATCACGGATAAATTTAATCACCATTATAATATATAATCCACAATATCTTAATTCAAAGTATATAACGGTATATCATACAACATATATATGTATATTTATGTAAGCATAATTATTAAATCATTTTTCTCTTTGATTTATAATTATTTAGAAGGTATAATATATAAGTGTATATAGTTATCTCGATCTTTTCCTGTAAGCTTGTGTTTTTGAATATATTAATTGATATTGTCAAATGGGTTGTTTAATGCTAATTGTGGTGTTAGTAATGGAACATGCGTATTACTATTTATTTGTTGTTGAGCATATGCTTGCGTGTATTGTTGCTGTTGCTGCTGTTGTTGATGGTGGTGTTGTTGCTGATGTTGTGATTGTGGTGTTTGTAATTGTATTTGCTGTTGTATTTGATGCTGTTGTATCTGTGAAGTCTGCTGTTGTACATTTCTTTGCAGCTGTTGTTTCTGTAATTGTCCGGCTAGTACCGAAACACTTTTATATGAGCTAACGTCTAAAATCACGGTAACATCTTTAGTTATTTTTGCTAATGACGCAAAATTAGGTCTAATAACATTTAAACTTGTGAAGTCGCTCATGACCACTTTTGTAGTACCTAAAATTGAAATAATTGATTTAAGGAAGGCATTTATCTTCTCCCATGTCTTCAATTTTTCAACATCAGTTAAATAATTTTCAGCAACACCTTGTTCAGTAGATAGTAACAACAGTAATCTACCATTCAAAGATTTGGATAAATCCATCGCTTGTCTACAGGTATCTGTTAAGTCACGTATCTTGGCAGATAATGATTCAGTTAGCGTTTGTTGACCAGTGGAACTTGCCACAGCAATTTTGGAAATTTCAACATTCAACTGATTGTACACTACAGCAACCATTTTGATTACATTAGTTAGCATTTGGTACAGTTGGAGATCAATATTATTTTGTGCATTGTCGTTCAGTTTTTCTTCATTGCTTGAATTATTTTCACCATTTAATTTTTTACTATTGTTGGCTGTACTATTATTTGTAGGAACAGTCATAGTACTTTTAGATGTCATATTACTGTTATTATTAGGGGTGATTGCATTATTATGTGAATCGAGTGTGGTCCCGGTATTTTGAAAATCACTTAGATGAGTATTTATTGCTTTACTTGATGATTCGACGTTACTAGTATCTGTAGATAAAATTTTCTTAGCTGAAGATGTTTGACTTATCTTGCTTAATGATCTAGAATGATCATTTGATTGTAAGTCCGTCAAGTTATTATGCAATGGTCTATTCTTTATATGAATATCCGCATTTGGCCCATTTAAATTTTCATTTTGAGAGAATTCCGCATGTTTAGTTATCTCATTCTTATGTTGTTGCGCCAGTAAGCTGGAAGACCTTGTTTGTCTTGTTTTGGTATCTGGTCGTATGACTATCGAGTTTTCATTATTGCTCACTGAGCTTCCGGTAGAAGTTCCAGATAATGTACTTGAACCACTAATAGGTGACTGATTGAATGGAATATTTGGATTTTGGGTGAAATTGGAATTACTAACAGAATTTGAAAATATTCTATTTGGCTCGAAAATATTAGTAGAACCATTATTTGGCCCAGTTGTTGACGTCCCTACCAACTTATTTTGTAAAGTGTTACTTCTTGTTCTTGGTTTACTATTAATGATATTTTCAATGGTATTACTGTTTTGTAACGTTGAACTATTACTCATATCAGTTACAGAAGGTATCGCTGACAAGGCTGAACTTGAACCACTAGTGAAAAGGCTGGCTGATGAATCATTTCTAAGTATCGAGTGCTTCCTCATGATTGATGGCACATTTTTAGACTGTAATTGATTCTTAGAAGGGGGTTGTATAACATGCGGCTGTTCTTTATTTGTTTCATCAATATTTGCGTTACTTAAGAACTTCCACGCATTGTAAATTTCGTTATAAGAGCAAACCAATGTCATATAGAACATTCGGATAAAACACAAATCATCTTCAGCAAAGAAAACATTAAAATTTTTCCTGAGGCATGATATTAATTGTTTAAATATTCCAATAATAGTCAAGCATAACTTTATCATTGCTTTATCATTAAAATCTTCATTTGTTTCAGCTTGTTGTAGTAGTTCAACAAGATTATCAATATGTGACCTTACAGAATATAATAATGATACAACTGTTACAGCAATAGATTTATCCTTACAAAAAGATGCAATTTTTCTAATACCTTGTTGACATTCTGTAAAGCTGAACAACAGTTTACGGCATGCAACAACAAGTTCAGCATGTGTAACTTTATGCTGTTCATTTATTACTGATTCTTCTGGTAGAATAGATAATCTTTTGAAATAATCGTTATACTTACTATGATTATACAGTTCATTACTGTTACTTGTTGTGATATTAGCAGTTGTATTATTGTTTACAACTTTTGTTATATTAGTATTGGCACTATTGTTATTATCAGAATCGCTATTTATGTTGTCCATATCAGAGGCGTGTTCACCCAAAGTATTTACAAATCCCATTCTTTTGGATGATGAATTTGAGTTATTCGTTGCCCCTAAAAATGCTGAGCTTTTTACAAAACTGTTTGGTTTAGAGCTACTGATGTTATGATGGCTATTAAAATAATTTCTTAATGCCTGAAGCCAAAACTCTTCTTGTGAATTAGTACTTGAAGTTTTAGTATTATTGCTATTGTTAGTAGTTGCTAAGTAAATATCGAATAATTCCATGTTTTCTTTTACAAATGGATTGTCTTCGATTTCCATTACCTGAAGGTTTGATAGCTTAACTATAGTGCTCAAATCATGCAACGAAACTATATTATTATGCTTTAGTGAAATAATTTTCATATTATTA
Source organism: Grigorovia humatica (assembly GCA_030462875.1). Taxonomy (NCBI): domain Eukaryota; kingdom Fungi; phylum Ascomycota; class Saccharomycetes; order Saccharomycetales; family Saccharomycetaceae; genus Grigorovia; species Grigorovia humatica. Next base: position 52,973 of record JAMSGM010000014.1, on the reverse strand, counting down.
ACCCATTTTTTGAAATGAGACAAGTCAGATGGTAAATGTTTGATCTTATTATGTGAAATATCCAATATTTCTAAGTTTGGCAGTTGGAATAAGACGTTAGGTATCTCTTTGAAATTGTTGCCATTTAGATCTAAATAACGTAAATTTTTCAAATTTATGAAACTATCAGGCAACTGACTCAATTGATTTCTCCTTAATGACAATCTTTCCACTTGTGTTAAGAGATTAATATCAGAATCGGATATTGTTGATATACCTAAACCAACAAGTTTTATACTATTGCTATTGCCATTATTTTTGCTTAATTCTTTCATTAAAGCATGATCCAGTTTAATAGCCTCATTATTTGCATCGTCAAGCACATTTGATGTGTTTGAGGTCATGATTTTCGTCTCTCAAAGGTCAATATTGCACTTTCCAGCAGTTTCATAAGACTTGGTATAAAATTGTTTCTATTTCTGAGTATAAAAGATTGAGATCAGTGTGAGGGTAACCTTCTTATAAGTGAAGAGACTCATGGATGGTAGCGCCACATGGGGACTAGAAGCACATAATTGGGGTAGGTGTTCAATGGTATTATTTAAATAGCCAGTATCATATGTGTTATGACATAAACCTGGTTACATCTTAGGGGAATGTCTGGGAAAGATAAACAGTTCGGAAATTGAAATTAAACCAGAAAGCTTTTCTGCATGATTAGTTTTTACCAGACAACTGCAGCACTTATACCTTTTAAATTAACAAGCTATTATGCTGGTACTACAATAATCCCTCTCATCCAGCGATTTTTTATATATTCTTGGTTCTTTTGGGAATTTTTCCAACAAAATAATATAGAGGTTTGTCCAAAAAACATATAACCTTACTGTCCATGAACAAAATCTATTAAGAAATGGTGTTTTTGTAAGAGCAGTGTGATACTTTACCAAGTCTTGTGTTTTTTAGAAGTTATTGCCTTTATCTAAATAATGCAATTTACAATAATTGCTTCGAATACAAAACAAAAATGAGAAGCTGAGAAGCTCCCATTTGCTGCTCGTAAAAGTTAACAGCATATCTTTTATAGATACGAAAAGATATTTGAGGAATGCAATTCTGGGTTAGTAGAACATCAAGTTCCGATATATTACTGCCTTTTTATTTTTGGTAAAGAAAAAAGTTACTGAGAGGATATAAACGACATTTGATAATGTACCATAAAGGAGGTAACATTACCAGAAGAGTTTTAAGAGTATCAACGAAGTTGATTTATACTATGGGAAGCATGATTCTCACGGAGAAAACCCAAAAAGTTTTCTTATGTTGATTGAGGTGGAATCTTTACTTTGGGAAAGTTATTTTCTAAACGACTGTCTAATGCTTTGATGAGATTGAGCGTCTATATACTGGAATCAATGTATCACGTATTGTTTTCAAATTAACAAAGCTTCTGAGTTATAGTAGTATTAAAAATCTAGACTGGAAGAAGCATAAAACCAAAAGTCTATCCTTGTAAAATGAATAGAAGAACGTCGTGAGTATGAAAGAAAAGTTAAAATTGATTCCGATTCTATAAAAGATCTTCAAAAAATTATCCACAGCTCTGAAATCTGGTTTTTGTAGCAGTTTTCATATAATTAGATTACAATAACATTTAGATAATTGTGGGTTGCTACTTTTGATGTGCCTCTTGATTTGAGTAAATGATGAAAAATGTTAAGCTGAACTTGTTAAGACTTGCATACTAGTTAAAAAAGATCATGGACAGTCAAAACCATCAAAAACCATGAGCACAAGGTAATATCTTATCAGTGAAAAACGTCGCATTTATTATTAGTAAATATATAAAACTTTAAATAAATTACCATATTGCTAAAGCCAATGATTCTTTTATTACATCCAAGATAATTAATAACTAATACCAACTTGCTATAAAAGTGTATTAGTGCTATGTCCATCTATATTTAAGGCCCTTTACCACTTTTCTGTTGAATCTCGTATAGTAATACAACATATGTTAATGAAGGTACCGACAATTTGAAAAAAAAAAAGTTCAATTTTACACTTCCTCTCATTGTATCTGACAATATTATAATCAAGCGTCTGTACTGAATGCAACGTTGTGGCATGGTTCTAAGATAGACCTGAAAAAAAATCATTCATCACGAAAGTTGCAAAACATTTCTGATTCAATAAAAGACAATTTTTTCAGCAACTCCCGTTGAATTCATTCAAGGAATGCAGTTGCTTCTCGAAATCACACTCATATAACCGGCAGCTCTTTGTAATACCTACTTCAGTAAAAAATGTTTGGGAGATCCTTCCAAACATTAATGCATTGCATGACTTATCACTCCGTTAAGAGGTACCGTTTTACACTTTTCTAGTTTAGCTAACACATAGTATACTAGCATTCATATTCTAGTATTATCTCGAGCTATTCATCTGGACGTAATCCAATATCTATCGTAGTCATATCTGTGTCTCAAATAGGTAATTTCAGATTAGATCTATCTAAGTCTCGAAAATTGAAAAATTGTCAAAGTTTGATCATCAACTAAGAAACCATATCTGAAGAACAAACCGTTTGACCTTTGAATGACTCTTTGGCAGAACATTAACCACCATCAGGGCTCTACTTCGTCATTACCTCACTTAGTAAAGGTCAGACCAAGTAGTTTTAGGACTGCATCAGTTCCCAATGTAAAGAATTCTAATTTCTTAGTGAAGAAAGTTTTACCTAAATCACCAACAAACGAGGAAGAAGATTTGATCGTTAACGATATTAAAGATGAGGATGTGAATGACATTATAGATAGCAATATGGTTTTAGATGTTTTACCATCTTTTGAACTTTACAACAGTTTGCATGGTCATATTCCGAGACAGAATTCAAGTGAGAATATGAATTCTCAGATATCCCCACCAAGTTATAACCAAACTGCGTTGGAAGATAGGGCAGCAAGTTTGAGTCCACAAATGTCAAGAAATTTAACTTTACATAATCATAATACCAGGGTATCAAATAGTCGTCATCATTTGGGCTCTATTACACCTCATTCATATTCGAGCCAATCTAGTAACGATATAGTGATTCATTCTATGAATAACTCTGTCATACAATCTGCTAGAGATTCAGTGAGCTCTTTTACCGTCTCACCTGTCGAGGATGGAAGGAAGAGTTCAATTGACAGTATTTATTCTTTACCAAAAGCAAATTTACCAATTCAAATTTCTGTTCATTTAACTCAAGTGGCTTGCATTCCACCTTTGAAACCAAAACTAGAATCAGTCTTAAAAGAATACACGTCGGGGGAAACAATTCATGGTTATGTCACCATTAAGAATACTTCTAAGATACCAATTGCATTTGACATGTTTTACGTCACTTTAGAAGGTTACACATATGTAATGAATACACAAAACAAAAAGAAAATCTTAAAGAGATTTTTAAGAATGACTGATATCAGTGCATCATGGTGCTATACTGGTATAGAATTAGGCTCGGGGTTAAAAGTTGAATATGGCAGTAGAGATTACGATAATTCAGTTTTAGGCCTAGATGATGATAGAGTTTTAAAACCTGGTAAGGAATACAAAAAATTTTTAATGTTCAAACTACCGAACCAGTTACTAGATAATACTTGTCCTGAAGGCCATTTCTCGCATACTTTATTACCACCTAGCTTTGGTATAGATAAACATTCAGAAAATGGTAAGTTTTCAAATATAAGGGTGAAACCCTCGACAGGTTATGGTTATTCTGAAAGTATGAAGTCACCGTTATTGACAGCAGATCTTTCAGGAGAGAGTATTTCAATCAACTATTCTGTAGATGCTAGATTTGTCGGCGACGAACCTAAACATAAAGTAAGGTCTATATTAAGTGAATGTTCACATCCAATCAGGTTTATCCCATTCGGTTTCCAACACGATTCATCATTTGAGTCAAATTCGAAAATACAATTAGTGGATTTGAGAAACCTTTTACAAGATCGTTTCACTTGCCTTGATAAAGTTTTCGAAAAGCTTTCAAAAAATCTGTTCATTGAAACAAACGATATCATCGGTAATGACTTTAACGAATCTATACGGCATAATTTCGATCTTACTAATGATAATACCCAGGCTTATATCACTAGAAAGATGAATCAACTATATGTCAAAAATCGTACCGCATCCACTCAAAAGACAATGATGTCTGAAGATGTTAGTAGTTGTTTAATTGAAGATTCTAGTACTTACAACTTAAAATCTAAGCCTACATTGCTTTCTGGTATATTTGCAAATAGTAATAACACCAACGCAGGCAAAAGTGGCACTATCACTGTTTCGGCGATAAAACCTGGAAAAAGTTTACCATATCATTCGCCGATGTCCATACGAAAGTATAATACTTATAAAAATAAAACAAGAACGTCTAGAGAAAATTGGGATTGTTTAAAACATCAAAATAATGAAGAACCACTAAGAGAAATTAACTTGAAATTAACATGTACTCAGGCAAATAATAGCAACGAACATGAACCGCCAATTCTAGAATATATACGCATTGCCCTGGTTGTTGTTACGATAAGTTCACCTACATCTATTCCTTTAAATATCAATAATACCATAATTGAAGATAATGTGAGACTACATGATATTGTGTATGAGTTTGGTAAATTGAATGAAAAAATTGAAAACTATAAAAGTGAATTTGAAACTAAAAAAACATCTTTGAAGCAGTTATTTAGCGATAGTATTCAACACAATCCTGATAATATAGATCAGAATAGAGAATTAAATTTTGTCGATTTTATCTCTGATTCATTACATAAGAATATCGAGAGTTTAGCTAAATTAAAAATTGAAAAGACTGAATTGAATAATGTTTTCAAAAAGCAAAAACCTTCAATTAACACCAATAATATCGATAATACTAGCCATATCAACCATTCCACCAAATACTTCCCTATAGATTGGATTAAAACCAATCCACGTGTACTCAATGCCGAACTTCCGCTAAAACTAGAATTTGCCGATGAGTTACTAACTACTTTAGTACCCGACTTTGAGCATTGCCTTGGCAGTAGATTCTATTATATCAAGACGAGGTTATTATTTAGCCGTATGGACCCAATTGTGTTGAATATACCCGTTAATATCAAAAATTTTATATAGAACTTTGATCTTTAGAAAAATACAAATTTTCGTCTTTGTTGTTATGATACTTTTACCTGATGAATAATTTAAATATACTGCATTAGTTTACAGAGGTCAGCAATTATATTTCTGAAACATGAAATAAGTAAACTACGAAAGAGAAACTGATTCCTTCATGTCTAAGATGAAACACTGATCTAGTGTTTCTGTTACTACAGGTTATCTCCCCGAGAAAAGTTATTGTAAATGTCGAGCAAAAGTGTTTCATTGGAATCTGGGTGAAAAAGAATTCTTCTAGTGATGTGTTAATGAATCAAAATGAAAATATCGGGTTTTGAGAGATTGAGATTGTATTGATATTATAAACTATCATAGTAAGATATGTCGTCTTGAAATGCAGTTTCCCTGTAAAGTCCTTCGAACAGCTACATATGTAAAAGTTTTGTTCAAAGTTAATAAAGTATCTAGAAAGTCAAAATACTTTGAAATATAACGTAGTCGTGTACAAAATACTATGTTTCAGTGATTTGTTTTCTGCAGGATAATAACACCAACGGTTAAATTCATTACGAAGTTGAAAATTCATGAAGTACCATATACATTCGTTGAAGATCAAATTCACGTGATAGCTAAAAATATTGATGTCAACAAAGAGATTGTTTCAAATTTGAAAACCCGAATAATAAACTGGATAACCTAGGGGCTGCAAATAAAGCAAGCTGGATCCACTAACGGCGGCAGCAAGAGTAATGTACATGGGTTTCAAAAAAGCTGAAATTTTGCCTTTTTCATCGATTCACAGAGTTCGGTAAGAAATTTTTGTGAGATGCCTAATTGGTTGTTGCTATCTCAAGTCTTGAGGAACAACCATTGAGACAACAGTAACAACAACTTTTTTTTATTAATTTTTATAGACTTTTTGATAAGAATATAGACTATATATCAACAATAGGTAGTAGATAGCGGGTAATTGTGGTAGTGAGTTCAGGCTCGGCACTACAATGGCTCATTGTTAAAAATCATGCCATTAACTTTATCAGCAAAATAAAGTTTCTTAATATTTCTTGTCTTTAGTGGAATTAATCCGTATGTGTCATTAAATATTCCACATATGAAAACGTGATGTTGTAAAAAAAAAAAAAAAAAATTCGAAAAAAAAGAGATTAGAAAACGCGAAATATACCATGTAGTTTATAGCAGACTAGGTTAGTGAAGGGCTAGCTTATCTTTAAAGTAAGAGCCAGGTGACCAAAAGTGAAGGCCAAAAGGGCAAAAATTTTGTGACGGTAGTTCCGCTGGAAAATAGCAAAGGAATACTTTATTTGGGTGAATTTAGTTCAAGTTTTTGCTGTTTTAGTGCGCTCCAATTTGTAAAGAGTTTTCCCCTGCACTGTAATCTCTATTGTTATCTTCAGACGCTACTGATTGCAATGCTGTGTCTGCCACTGTGCTGACTCTTCTTTACCATAAGAGGAAAACTTCCTGAAATGGAAAATTACCGCAAACGGTAAATGCTCTTGCGACAAAATAAACTTTAATCTTAGCCCTCATTAACACACTGCCACATCATCATTTGAAAAATGTATTCTGCGGTAGAGCCCTGCTGGTTCCCCTTTGTCGGTATGGAGCCTGCCCTAATGTTCTCCATGTGGAAAACGGAAAACCGAGTTGTTTTGTGGTAAAATTCGTATAAAATGGGCCTGACCCTACTTCTACCCCTAAATTTTGTAAACTTTGCTCGCATACCCTATGAGGTATCGTAAAATTTGCCTTGAAAAATATGTGCGAAAAGCCCTACATTTTATTTAAATTCAAACTGGAAAAAAATGAAAATTTTTTCTCCTACGCTGATTTAGTGCAAAAAGAAAAAATAACTACTCAACGATTTGAAAAATCAATTAAAATTTGAGGGTTACTAGCGGTTCCATCATTATGGAATTGATTTATCAAAAATTGTATTTCCTGAGTACGCATACTGAATCTGTGCACAATAACCTCTTTTTTTTTTTTTTTTTTCCTAGTTTTTCTCTGATATGGTTTGATAATTGAAATTGTGATATTCGAATGAAAAAATTAAACTGAATTATTGATATATATATTATAAAATTCTTGAATTTACAGATCTGATATTTGTTTTTAATCATTTATTTCTGTATTAATTTTTTTTTCTAGTAAAATTACTGCTATTATAACTAATCAGTATAGTTAATATAATACAACTAAAACTGTTTTTGAATTGAATTAGTGTATGATTTAGTTTTTTTTTTGTTGGTTTTTTAACATTCATTCACAGATCAATTTAAAAGAAAACTATTTTCAATCTCTCAGATCAGTTTTTTTGTAGTATTTTTTTTTCTCTTCTTTTTCAATTAGCATTCAGTCTTTTCTGTCTTTTTATACATTACTGCATTTTACAAAAAAAAATAATCGAACAAATAAGTAATATAGCTTAATCGTTCATATTACATTAGCATTTTCAAGCAAAAAACAACCTCTTTAGCATAGTTAGTTAATTTTATTTATACTTCGATCAAAAACATTCGATCAATAAATACCTACTACCAGAAAAAATATATTTACCGTATAAGATATTTAATCAAAAATCAAAAAAATTATAATAAATTAGGATTTTTAATAACACCAAAATTTATTCAAAAAAAACTCACTAAACTAGCATTTTAGCTGTAAATTAAATATAAAAATACAGCTATAAAATTTCATACAGAAAAGGAAAACGATCCTCTAAAATACAAATACAAAAATATAACTAACGTTTAATAATGATCAACGAATTACCCAACTTATTTGAATTACAACAAAAAAGAATTCAAATAAGAAATTATAAATGTAGTGAACCAATTTTAATGAATAATGAATTTACCATTCATCAAAAAATGATTAACGAATATTTTAATGACTATTTAGTTAACTGCCACGATAGATTCAATCAGTTACAATTTAACTTGGTTAATTTCGAAAATCAACCAAATATTAATAATGAAATGAGATATTTAATCTTAGAGTTTATATCATGTTGTCATACAAGATTAAAACTTTGTACTACTACATTATTCCAAACGATCAATATTATTGATAAATTTACATCATTCTATTCAATTAAAAATTATAACTATCAATTAGTTGCTTTAGTTTCATTATGGATTGCATCTAAACTATATGATGCAAAGAGAAGAATACCAAGTTTAAAAATTTTAATGAATTTATGTTGTTTACAATATCAATCTAATCATTTCATTAAGATGGAATTAATTATTTTAAAATGTTTAAATTGGGATATAACCACAATGTCCACTTTTGATACAATGATTGATCTTATGCTATTTTCAGATACCATGAAAAATGATGATCTAATTAATACTACTATTGATAATAGTTTATCAATTAATTTAAATCATTATTTAACCAATAATAACCCATCATTTGTGCAGTTAAATATCAATGATTGGAGAACGTTATCAATTATGATTTGTGAGTTAATTTATTTCAATAATAAAATTACAATGAAATATACAGTTAATGAAGTTGTCAATTGTGTTTTAAAAATTGTACAAAAAATTGAATGTAATCAATTTGAGACAAATTTTAATAATGATTTATTAATAAACATTATTATGAATTTTTTAATTAAAATAATGAATAATTTACCATCAAGTTTCAAATTGAAATACGGTAATGATAAACTATGTGATACACTTTTCAAGTTTATAACGAGTTTTAATCAATACAAGCAATTCCTTTTAAAGAGACAACAAACAATCAAGCTTAATGCGGAAATGAAACAATATGTAAATAAGATTCTAGATGGTAGTGGAAATCAAACTACTGCTACAACGGCTGCTGCTGGTACCAATAATGCTACAGCAACTGATAATGACACAACATATAATGAGCATAATGATAAACGTACACCCAATGCATTATTAAACAAGAGAATTAATGAAAGTAATCATAAATCGATTGAATCGATCTATAAATTACCAATGACACCAACTACACCAAATAATTTAAGGAAAAGAAAAATTATCGCTAATGATTTTGTAAGAGACGATAAAGATATGCATAATATTCCAAACACTTGCACTACAAATGATATGAATATGATTAATGTTGAAAATGCATTAAAGAAACCTAAACATTCTAATTAGAATCATGAATAGGAGAGGTAATGAACAATTTGTTTTTAGTGTTTCATTCTTCACTTGTTATTTTTTTTTTTAATTTTTTTTTCCATTTTGAGCTTCGATTTTTAAAAATAGAATTTCATTTTTTTCCGTTTTTGGATCTGCTCGAAACTCTAAAAAATCAGGTACCCCTAAGATTTTCAATCCAAAATTGATTTTGTCTTTTTTTTTTTTAGTTTTATAAACCTGGGGTATAAGTCGCCAGATGTACAGATGTTGCAGTCGTGCGAACTTCGTTTTTTTTTAAATACTTTTTCAAATAATTCATATAGGTATATATCTGTTTTAGGCAATGGACTTCTTCTTTCGGAAGGCGAAACAAATAATTTTTTTTCAGATTTCTTCGTGCCGCCCTGCCTGCTATTACCACACCAAAGGGGACTTGAGTTAGCGCACTTGCCGTGGGGAGGGGGGATTGATTGTGGCGGGGCATGTTTCTTTTTGCCGGGGAAAAAAGGTTCATTTTTCTCAGCGGGCGGTAGGCCGGAGGGGTATTTCTGCTCCAACGCAACTGAAATCAAATTGAACAAAACTGAGAATTCAACGCAACTTTAACAAACATTTCTGAACAAACTAGAAAAAAAAAATTCTCTTTGCGAAAAACAAAGAACTTCCCAAAACAGAAATTCTCGGAGTTTCACTTTTTTATCCAGTGACCCGGAAGAAGGAACCCTAACAAGAAAGACAATAGTTTCACCAGCCCTCACTCTTCCTGTACGAAGACTCAGTGACGACCGTTTTGAAAATCACCATTGAAGCTGACAGAATTCAAAACTGATTTACCTTTAAGGGTTTCTAGAATCGCAATAACAGTTTGGTTATCTTTTTTCATTTTTAAATTTCCATTTTTCACCTCATCGTTTTTTTACCACTCAATTTAAAATTTGTTACTATTTTTAAGTCATGGCTTTAACTAATACAAGACCCCTACAGCTGCTAAGTAGCATGGAAAATGATATCCTGCATAACACCACATCTCCTATATTCCAGTTTAATATGAATGCTACTAACGGTAACGCTGCTCAGGATGACAGTAATATTGATAACAGCATTCTAGGTGAAATTAGTAATGACATAGGTAATAACAATCAAATAAACAGTAATGTAAATGATGGCACTACCATTCTTGGTTCAGATGTAGTAGATATTAGTGATATCAATCCTCCATTAGAAGACAGTAATGATATTAGTTTTGATAATAGTCAAAACGTATCAAATACAAATAATAATAACGTAAACTCGAATTTAAGTTCAAATAGTAGTTCTTCAAATAGTAGTAATACAAATTTAGGTCATTTGGATGGTACTTCACTTAACGATTTGTCTAATAATAGTGCTACTACTACTAGTACTACTACTACTACTACTACTAATACCTGGAATGGTGGATTGGTAACTCCAAATTCATCGCAAAATAGTAATAAATCAATTAAGCCACATAAAGTTAAATCAACCAATACAAATAATTCATTAAATAATCCAATGATTGAAATCTCTAAATTATTACCCGTTACTGGTGAAAGACCAAGACCTAGTGATAAATCTGGTCCTTTAGATGATAACGTTTTATTCGCAGTTTTCATCATTTTATTTGAAATGGATCCAAATCAAAACGGTATGACAGTAAAACAATTATGTGATCATCTTTTAATTAGACATCCAGAAATGTCAAACTTATCTACTAAATTATCAAATTTAATTTCAGCCAAATTGAATGCTTATGTTAAAAAAATTGAGAAAGGTGAAAAAACACTAAAATATTCTTTATCAAGAGAGTGGTCAAATTCATCACCAAGGAGAATGCTTTATATTTATAGAGGTATCTTATCGTCAGACTATAAAGAAAAGGCTCAAATTGTGGCTAATCAATTAAAGAAACAAATGTCACGAAATGGTCTAAATTATAGTAGCAGTAATAATACTAATAACACCAATATCAATAACGCTAATAGTAATTTTGTACAAAATGGTAATTTTAATAACCAAAATTTGAATAACAGTTTTAATAATTCAAATGGTACTTCTACCTTTGCTAAAAATTTTAATTCAACATCAAACTTTAATGATAAGACAATGTCAAATTTGAATTTCACTTTAACACCTGAATTTAATATACCTTATGCATCTTCACCTGTGTCTGTTACATTAAATAACTCTATTTCAAATGATTCAACTTTTAATAATATCCAAAATTTTGGCACTAATAACATCAATAACAATAATAATAATAATATTAATGGCATCAATAATAACAGTAATAATATCCTTAAAAATAATGACAAAACAAATTCTAATGATTTAAATAATAATAATAATAATAAGAACAGTATAAATAAAAATACTAAAAATACTGATAATATGAAACCACCATCGAAAACTACTAGTAAGAGAAAATTAAATAGTGACCTTAATGATACCAATTCACATAATGCTAGTACAGATAATTCAAATAATAATAGTAATTTGCAATTACCATCACCCAAAAAGAATAAATCAAATTCTTCTTTAATTGATTCTAATCATAACAACACCCATAGTAGCAGTAGTATATTGGTGTCAACATCTTCATTTAATAACGGTAGTAATAACAATAACGTGAATAATAACTCTAACAATACAGATAATAACTCTAACAATACAGATAATTCTTATGTGACAGCAGTTAGAGCTGTACCAAGAATATCGAAATTATCACCAAGAAATAATTTCAATAATTCAAACAGTAACGTTAATGTTCATAATTTAATCATTTCACAGTCACCGGTCCAAATAAGTAAAAATGATAATGATGACGATAATCAAAACTGGATCAAGATTGTCAGAAACGGATTCTTAACTAAGGATATAGCAAAACCTGAATCTGTCTCCATCGACGATTTGGATAATCTATTTTAAAGGTTGTATCAATTTGAAATCGAATAGTGGCGAATGACAAAAAACTACATTCTCACGTATTATTTATTAGACAGTTACATGACTAGTTTCCTATCATTTATATAAACATGTTATCATTAAATCTTAATACATTTCCATTTTTCTTATCTTGTTAGTAGGTATGAATTTATATGTATATCTATATATATTTATGTATTGGAAATCCATGAAAACCTAATTTTTTAGCCTTATTGAGAAGTCAAAACATAGAGAGATGTTTTTGAAGAGACTGTACCATGACCTATTGAATCGTCCGCTTGTAGCAGAGTTGTGCGATGTTTGTATAGTTGGTGGTGGTCCCTCAGGGTTAGCCACAGCAATAAGATTCAAACAATTAGATAAGATGGATAAGTTTAGGGTTATTGTACTGGAAAAGGGTTCCAACTTCGGGTCACATACGGTTTCTGGTGCTATAATAGATCCACACGCTTTGAAAGAGTTGTTTCCCAACGAACAAGAATGGCCTCACGAACTGATGACGAGAGTTCAAAGCGATGATTTCAAGATCTTACTCAACAAGAACAGATCGATAAGCACTTATATTCCGAGATTTCTAAGGAATAAAGACGCTAATTTTATAGTTTCCTTGGGCCAAATAACTCGTTGGCTTAGTGAGAAGGCAGAGTCCCTTGGTGTGGAACTATATCCTGGCGTTAGCGTCAGTGATTTAGTGTGGGGTAAAAACGATCAATCTATACACGGCTGTATCACTCGCGATATGGGAGTGGATAAATGCGGTAAACCTAGAGATAACTATGAGCCCGGTATGCAATTTCATGCAAGACAAACTGTGTTGGCTGAAGGATGTCGAGGCTCTTTGACCAAACAAGTTATTAATAAATTTCAGTTGTATAAGGGAATTGAATCTTTTCAATCATATGGTCTTGGATTGAAAGAAGTGTGGAAAGTTGAACCAAGTAAGTTCCGTAAAGGTTATACCTCACATACTATGGGATATCCATTAGATATACACACTTATGGTGGTGGTTTTCAGTATCATTTCGGTGAAAATTTAGTCACTGTCGGGCTTGTGATAGGTTTAGACTATAAGAACCCATATATATCACCATACCAAGAATTTCAAAAGTTGAAGAAGCATCCATACTTCTATAATATTTTAAAAGGTGGTAAATGTATAAGTTACGGCGCTCGTGCCCTAAATGAAGGTGGCTTACAAACTATACCTAAACTAAATTTCCCGGGCGGTATATTAGTAGGTGATTCTGCAGGATTTATGAATGTACCAAAGATAAAGGGTAGCCATACAGCAATGATGAGTGGTATTATTGCTGCTGATGAATTGTTCGAAAAATTGGACCAAAATGAATCCATACAGACGGACGAAGAATTGAATTCTGATGATATTGCTAAAATTATTGATTCCAATCAATCTGAAACCATCAATTTGCAATCATATCCCAAACAACTTAATGCTTCTTGGATTTATGATGAATTAAACCAAGTACGAAATATCAGACCATCTTTTAATACAAAATTTGGTATCTTTGGTGGATTAATCTATTCTGCCCTTGGTACAACATTTCTTAAGGGCAAAGAACCATGGACATTCCAATATGGTGGTACTGATGCCACAAAGACACAATTGGCAACAAGATTTGAGCCCATTAAATATCCTAAACCAGATAATGAAGTAACATTTGATATAATGACATCGATTAGTAGAACTGGTACGAATCATGATGACGATGAAAGATGTCATTTAAGGATTGGCAAAGACCAAAATTTAACAAGACACGGTACGGAATCCTTCCCCAAATGGAAAGGTGTCGAAGAACGTTATTGTCCAGCAGGTGTTTACGAATATGATGATAATGGTAATTTTAAGATTCATGCACAAAATTGCATACATTGCAAAGCATGTGATATTAAAGATCCTACAGGTGATACAAATTGGGTGGTACCAGAAGGTAATGATGGACCAAATTATACCTGTAATTGAAGAATTATAGTATTGTTTTTTTCTTTTTTCCCCTTTCCAACCTTTTTTATTTTGTTTTCTTTACATATGTACATATATATTCTTCAAACTTATTTATTTTTATTTTGATCAACTTTTTGATTTGAAAATTGTTCTTTGTGCTTTATAAATAATTTTATCAATAACTGTACCCACTGCTAAAATACCACCAATAGCTGTTACACAATTCAATATGAAATTAGAATACGATAATTTGAATCTTTCATGATTAATAACTTTTAATGGTGACATCTCTAAGAAAAAGAATACACCCGGTATACCACCTCTTGAGTAAAAATCAAAAGTACCAAAATCCGATTTACCACCAGCTATTGGTTTTGCATGATAAGTGGAACTGTATTGTGTTGTTTCAATGAATTCATTATTCAAATATTCGAATCTTGTTGGTACAATTTTAGTGAAATAAGTAAATTGATAATCGTGTGAATTGAATTCCGGTAACACTTGTTGACCGTTAAGGGTACTAGTAGCAATGTTAATTGAATCCTTCATGGAATAATGATTTTTCACTGGATCACCAAACGATAGATGATGAATAATATGATTAAAATTTAATTCTGAATGAATATCATATAATGAAGTGTCATGGAAATGACCATTCCTATTTTGGAAAGTTTGACCAGGCGCAAAATGTATATTACCATTAATACGATTCAAATTTGCTGAACCTTTGATACGACAACCTTCATTCAAATGAGTATTAATTAATTTAACGAACCCTTCACGTTCACATTGTTCGATATTTTTACCATCAAAGAAAGCCCAACCTTTCTCTAAATATGCGTCACGAACATCTTGACAAGTTTGACAACAACCTTCACGTGAACCATAACAGGGACCACAATAATCATCAGAATTTGGGGTTAATGGAGCATCTAATTTAACGTTATCAATTAATTTCAATTGTTCACTAGATAATGGTTGACCGACATTATTTAACCTAATTTTTTCAAAATTAGAATCAATCTTATCATCTAAATATAAAGCACCTGAATCATCTTGAATATCAAAATTTAGTAAATCGCAGGGCATAGATGGGAAAGTAATATCAATTTTAAAATTTAATTTCAAATCTCTTTCACGATCAATGACTAAATTTGGTCTTGTGACAACTTTACTCAGGTTAATAAAATCGAAAAGTAATAATATTAGAGTAACAAATAGACATGAAATCGTTATGATGGCACCAGATCTTGTCTTGATTCTTACATCATCGTGAGCACGAGAAAATGCATCTAAGGATAATAAAGTAGATTTTTTCACTAGCATTACTATTTTATTATATTTCTTGGTAGTAATAAAAAAGGAAGTTAAGGTTAAAAAAAAGGTTAAATCTACGAAATTGAGTTGTTTTTAGTTGGGCTTTGATCTTCTTTTAGTGAATGAAATTAGATTTTCCAAATTTTACTTCATTTTTTTCTTTTGTTTATCTTTTGGTTGTCAGCATTACGTAAGATCAAAAGATTAGTCAGAACACCCAGTAAGCAATGGTGTAAGCAATGGTGTAAGCCAACAACCTCTTACGTAATCCGTGCTTATATATCTTCAATATAAGTGATAAATGGAGGTATTATCATATATATAATACATATAATATATAACAAATGAACTTGTCTGAACGTGTTCCGTTGTTTCAACCAGTGAACTGTTTATTTTCAATGAATCTTACTAAAACATTCGAACTCGATTGTAAAAGCGGATGACCTGCTACAAATTTTAGCCATTTATTTAAACCCAATCTTCTTTCTTCAATTACTTGTGGATCAAATTTATTAGACCAAATTAGTTTACCTGGTAAAGCAGGTATCTTAACCTTTGTATGGTTTAATAAAATCATTTCGTTAATCAGACACTTTCGTAATTTATCAAAATCTGAATAACGACGACGTACTTGGCTATTTGTATTATTAAAATTGGGTAAATTGGTATGACAATTTATTTGATAATCGGTAAATTTATCATTATCCAATTCGTGTATACGTGGATTGACCACTTCAATCTCTAAGAATGTCTGCGGTTCAAAATAATTTGTGTTTACCTTTGACGTTATGTGTTTGTTCTTGTTTAAGTTTGCATTTTCAAGGGTGCTGAATGATTGGAACATGGTTATTTCTGGTTCCAAATATTTCTTTTTATGTCCTGGAAATGCGTGAATTCTTTTGATATTACTGATAGTTGTTTTTTTTACTTTATCTTAGTGGGTTAAGGTGTTGTTTGTTTATGGTAAGGTGCTTTATCTTGTTTGTTATCGTGAGTTGTTTTCATGTTTGAAAATACAAATGTGTACTTTTTTCCACTGTTTGTAGATGAACACTTCGAACAGACAGTGGGTGTAAATAGTGTATATATATCTGTACCTATATCTACATATCTATATAGTTGATAATAAGTAGTGGTCGTTTAGAGTAGTCATGGAACAAGGAGAACAGGTAGACCAAGAGCCAGTCACGCAGGAGCAAACAATGCAGGATGAGATAACATTAGAAGAAGCACGTTTATTGCAGAGGCAAGTGCTAGAGAATGAAACAGATGAGCTTGATGTATTCAGGAATGTGGGACAAGGACTGGAAGGTCATCATAAGGATATTATGATCCAGTATTGGCAGGAACTGATCAATGAATTAGAGAGTATAAACGAGAACCCCTACGAGAATGGTGTCACCGGTAATACTACTAGTAGTAGTACTGATACGAAGGAGCAGACAGAGGATGGTAAAGACGCTGAAACAGCCAAGAAGGAACTGGATAAAGACAAAGAAAGAGTAAAAGAGAAGGACGAATTTAAGTCGCATTCGTTACCCTTTGCCAGGATACGTAAAGTCATGAAGACGGACGAAGATGTCAAGATGATCAGCGCAGAGGTACCCATCCTGTTTGCCAAGGCATGCGAGATATTCATCACCGAATTGACGATGAGATCGTGGTGTATCAGCGAACAGAACAAAAGAAGGACTCTGCAAAGACAAGACGTCGTACAAGCGCTCAAGCAGAGCGACATGTTTGATTTCCTAATCGATGTGGTGCCCAGAGACTGAGACACAGCACGAACGCCATGACACCACCACTACCGTAATACCAACAGCTCATCGCCATGGCAACACCTCCTAATCGAAAATTCTTCATACAAAAAAATATCAAAGATAAAAAAAAACGCAATGAAATGAAAAAAAATATTTTTAAGCACATTTTTTGTCGATATTTTCGAGATCATCGAGGGTTTCTTGACTTTAGTTTCAACTCAGACCCTGCCGATACCCGAAGCAGTAACTTTACAACACAAACGGGGCTCCTACACCTACCATGTCTCAGGAACAAGATAACAGAAGACCACAGAGTCCATTCGCAAGAACAATACATCCAGGCGCTGTATTACTATCTCCAAAACAATCCTCCGATTATTTGTCTCCAAACAGATCATTCAATAATCAATCCATGTTGGATAATTTCTTATCCACAGATTTCTCTATTCAACAACCACAACCACAGACATTACCGTCTTCTCAAAACAACAATACTTTAAATAATTCAAAAAGTAATAGTAATAATAATATCACAGGTGATATTGTAATAAATGGTACTAGCTTATTACATTCTAGTTTACAAAATAATTTTAATAATTCTTCTACTTCTCCATCCATTAATAATATTAATAACAATAACAAAAGTACAACTCCTAATGATACAAACAATTTTTTCGCTCAAGATTTAAACAATATTGTAAATTGGTTACAAAATTTAAATAATGAACAGAAATTTTCATTCATTGATATCTTATTGAGTAATATTAATATCGACTTATTAAATTATACTAAATTTAAGATTAATTTGTTACCTCATTTAAATAATTTATCAAATAATTATAATCAACTTGATTTAAATTTACCTATTGATAAGACTGAAAACGTTATTGTTAATAGTAATACTGCTACAACTACTAATTTGAACAGCAGTAATAAAAATTTCACTAAAGATTATAATAAAGGTAGTAATTTCACTAGTAGTGGTAATTATCATCCAAATTACCCAAATACTGTAAGTTCAATGTTGAATAGTTATTCAAATACTGCTAATACTTCCACTACTACAACCAATAATAATAACAATAATAACAATGGTAATAGTAATAAAGAAACTAATTCATTTTCAAAAGATATTGCATCTTTAATCATCAATGATATTAAACCAATTAATATTTATAAATCTATGTCACCACAGCCAATACTAAATGAATATAATGATTTTAATTTAATTAGACCTAAATCTGC
Source organism: Grigorovia humatica (assembly GCA_030462875.1). Classification (NCBI taxonomy): domain Eukaryota; kingdom Fungi; phylum Ascomycota; class Saccharomycetes; order Saccharomycetales; family Saccharomycetaceae; genus Grigorovia; species Grigorovia humatica. The sequence continues at coordinate 34,449 of JAMSGM010000014.1, read as the reverse complement.
TGATCCACATGTTATGAAAAGAAATAATAAAAATAACACTAATAACAATATTACGTCAGCATCCTCAAAAATTGCTAATACCAAGATTAGTAATCTTACTAACAGTAATGGTAAAATCAGAAATAATTATAAATCTTCATCATCAACTCAAAATTCATCTAGATCACGAACACCTGTTAATAATAATCATACAAATAATAATACAGAATCATTAGAAACTAATAACAATACGAGTAATAATACCAATAATAATACCAGTAATAATAATACAATGACGCCAAATAATTTAACAGATTTTAATTTATTATTAAATATACCCATGTGGTTGAAATCACTAAGATTACATAAATATTCTGAATCACTGGGTAACATCAATTGGGAGAAATTAATTTATTTAAATGATTCAGATTTAGAAAAATTAGGTGTTGCGGCATTAGGTGCGCGTAGAAAATTGTTAAAGGCATTCAATATCGTTAAAGATTGTAAAGAAAATAATTTAATTGATCCAAGAGCATTTAGTAATTAATAAAATAAAAAATATTTCACATGTATGCATAACAATTTTTTATTTTTTTGTGTATTTTTGATTATTATATTTATATATCTTTAATATATAGAAAGATAAAAAAATTTTATATAGGCAACAATATGATATATCACGATGATTTTTTTATTTTTTTGGTGAGCAGGATTCAACAATTTGGCAATAAAGTACAATTAATCTTTTTTTCGTTTCTTTTTAGATAGTCTATTGTTTAGATAACCAATATTCTTTATTAGTATTAATATTATCTACCAGGAAATTTAATTGTGGAAAGATAATGTTTAATTTATTGAAAAATTCAAATGCAAAAGTGTTAATGAAGAAAATTTGACCATTTGGTATCATTGGATATTTATCTAATAAATGATTAATGGAGAAATTATCACTATAAATATGATTAAACATTTCCAATTCTAATTCATATTCTTTGACAGTATCAATATCTTGATATATTATAGATTGAAATTTCTCAATTTCGTTTAATTTACATGAATCATTTATTCCGATGATTTTTGGAGAAATTTCGAAAAATTTTTGTAAAATAGAACAATCTTTAAATTCTAATGAAATAAGGAATGCCCATTTGGATGATATAATTAATGGTCTAGTGACATTAGATATATCAGCAGCTTTTATAATGAGTGATATAATTTCAGTTAATTTTAACTTTTCAGGTGTCTTTTCATTTTTAGTTAATATGTTAACATAATTTGAATGTAAACCCATATCAGTGGCTAATATTGCTGTTTCAATCAGATTTAAATCATTTTTAATTAAAATTTGGTTGAATTCGGGCCAAATTTTATTTAACAGATTATTGAATAAATTGTAATGAAAATTTTCCAATATTGACTTACCATTAAATAATTTAAATGTTTTCGAATCCTTATGGAAAAGTGAATTATTAGTACCAGGATGGCCAATATCATGGCCAATTGCTGCAAAACATAATAGTAAAGAAATTTCATGAATATTGAAATTATGGTTACCCTTCAAATTTGGTAAAATTATATCGCAAAGGCACCAAGTAGCTTGCATAACATCAATGGCATGATTAAAATTATGAAATTTATTTATTTGATGATATGATGATTCGAGAGTGAAAATCAATAATAATAAATTATTATCGTCTATAATTAAACCTATTTTTCCAATCAATTTTTTCAAAAGATGGAATGCGCATTTGATTAGTTGAACTGAATTCAAATTCAGTGCAGAAAAATTCCACTTTGATAAAATTTCCAGTTCATATTGACCGTTATCAAAATCTAAATTTGGTTCAATCTTTAGTAGAATTTTTTTAAAGTCAATATTCGATATCTCTTTCGGTATATGATTGTCATTGTTGAATCTTTCTGATTCAGTAGAATTTTTCCAATGTTTCATCATTGAGTAGAGATTATATTGACAATTTGATTGGCGATCAGTAGTAGCAGCAGTGCCGGCAATGTTGGTATGTTTACATAAAGGGTCATGATGCATCCAGTGGTTGATCCTCATGGGTTTAAATTGGCATAATTTCCTTTCATTGATCAATTCAATGTTGATCAATTCGAGATTACGACGCCAATCGTCCTGGCAATAGATCTTGAAATTTAACACGGGCATGAATGTCTCAACAAGGTCCCTTAATTGCCGTATGTTGGAGCGTTCCTTCACCAGAATGACAGAGATATCTGTTTCGTAACTGAACCTGAGATGTGTGTTGGAGGATCTCACACGATCCAAATAGACGCATTCGAGCAGCTCCTGCACGCAGCCGCAGTCGACAACCTTTGCAAACGTTGACGCAGCGGCACCACGGCCGGCATCCGCACCGCCGATTCTGTAAAGCACTGACATTTCCCACTCGTTGACGGTTGCAAAGTTTGTTAACAAAGTTTATTTTCATTTTTTTTGAAAATAATTTTATTTTTCGAATTTGTGGCCAATTTTTGTTTAAACCATAAGGCATCATACTATATCATGACATGTTATACTATATTATACTATATCAGAAAGTATTCTACTATAAGATAGATGTTATATACTAACTATATATCTTTATAATGTACAAGAATTGTCTAGTCGTCTGCGGCTGGGGTGGTATCCTTCTCCTTCGTCTCGGAAACGATCTCTTCGTGGATCTCCTCCACGCTAGTGAAATCTTCATCGTTCTCCACATCGTGTTCCAAACAATCAACCCACTCGTCTTGTAAAGTGTGAGAATATTCATTCCATTCTTGCAACAATTCACGTTGCTTCAAGATCAAGTCTCTGGTGGCACTGTTGGCCTCCATCATATCTTGTTCTTCGAATTGTGCGGACCAGTCTTTCAAGTTCTTCTTCACTCTCTTCTTTTCTGAATTAGTTAATTTACTAACGGGTCTTGGTCTCCAGACAAAATTCTTAAATTGACCAATGGCTTCTTGTCTCACTAATTGACCAGCGACATTATACATCTTATAACCATTATCAGATTTCACCTTCAATGAACTAGACCAAACAACGAAAAATCTACCTGATGGATCCCAACAGGCATCTGTAATGGTACCACAATTGGTAGGGACGGCAACGTCTTTTAACTTTGCCATAATATTAGGATCATCCTTCGTGTCATTGATATTTAACTCACCAGCATAATCTAAATCATAAAATTCAATTGATGGTTTCCTTAAATTTGGTTTAACTAACGAGGCTACAACAACAAATCTACCACTTGGTGACCAACAGATTGTATTAGAAAATTTCTTAGATAATTCTTTAATACAAACCCATCTTTTAATAATATTGGCATTCTTGACATCTCTTCTTTCTGGTGCCCAAAATTGAACAATATTTCTTGGTAATGCAATATTATCCATATCAATAGTTTCATCAACTGATATAGTAATAAATCTTTTACCAGTAGGTTCCCATTCAAAACTTGCAACACGATTCTTTAATTCAATTTTCTCCACTGTAATAGTTTGATCATTTAATTTACAAATTTCTAAATTACTGAAATATGTCTTCTTGGATTTTGTATGTCTAATAACATTGAAACATAAAAATTCTGATTGATTTTGCCAGTGTAATTGAACATCGGAAACTTGAACTAAATTAACAGTTTTCAATACTCTACCACGTGGAACTTCAACAATAGTTGCCTTACATGACATGTTATTTGTCTCCGGTGTCCAGTATGCTAAAAGGATTAATGGATTATCACCTTTCCTCATTGATGCCATAGTAACACCTGTGGGGGCGAATGAAAAATCTTGTACATCACTAACTTTTAAATTTTTACTTTCCACAATGGCGAATTTCTTCGTGGCGTCATGAACGACAAGATTTGTACCCACTAATCTAGCACAATATTGATCATTGTAAGACCATTTAACAAATGGCCAATGTAAATTATCATTTTTCACCACGGGGAAACTGGCGCACAATAAGCCTGATTCAATATCCCAGATACATAAATGATGTCCTTCATTCTTGATGGTATATGGTGATTCTTCTTCAGGTGATAAATATTTATCCATCTCATCTAATTTGATTGGATCTGTTGAAAATGTCACTAAATATTTTTCATTTGGTGAAACAGCAGATGTTCTTACATTAGGATGGAAAAATTGTCTTAAACGATTGAAATTTGAACCACCCCAAGCAGTAACACCTTGTAAATGATATGAAAAAAGATAGGAACCTAAAGTGGAAAATCTAACATAATTGGTTGACCAGTTCGTTCTTGATTCAGCAACATTTTCCTCTAAAACTTCATTTGCCTTAGTGTTCCAGAAAACTGTAGTTAATTTATCATTTTGAATGATATATTGATCTCTTACTTGGTCATCTAATAACCAGGATTTTAATTCACCATTAGAGACAAATTCAGGTAGGTCAGGCTCTTTGAAAGTCAATTCCTTATTACCATTTTCATCAACGATATTATTATTTCTTTCAACATCTTTCATCGTATAAATGTAAAGACGATGTTTCAAATCTAATCTCTTAGTGTGATAAGCTTTAATAATTTTTTTAGCATCTTGCTCAGTTGCACATTCCACGAAAAGGAAACCTTTAGACTTCTTTGTCTCTTCATCAACTGGGAATTCCATATTGACTACTTTCCCCACTTTGGAGAACAACCCAGTCAAGGCCTTAGTTAATAAAGGAATCTTTGATTCTGGGATAACTGGAGCACCAGTGACCACGATGTACTGGTCGAAAGCAAACTCATCCTCCACCTTGTATTGTTCTTCTAAGTCAGTGAAGTCGATGTCATCCACAGGGATATCTTCCAATCTGATAACTTTTGTCATCTCCAGTGAAGTCGCTACTTGTTTCAGCGTTGTGGAAGAGAAGACTGACAATTTTTCCTTCGTTTTTAAAGCGGCAAAACGAGAAAAAATCTTCGACGTGAAAAAGTCACATGAAAATTTTTCATCGCGGCCGGTTAACCCGTTAGGGTTTCCAGATGACGTTTTTATATCGCGTTTCAGTTTATTTCTTATATATAGGGCCTCCTGTCTAAGCCCTAGCTAGCCTCAAGGCAAAGCTAGCAACTCCAGAGAATCGATTGCTACTAATGCATCTCTACGTCTTCATCATTGTCGTTGTCACTGTCGTCGCTGTCTGCATCTTCGTTAAGCGCGTTCTTTGCGAATTCCACCGCTTCTTGGTATAAGTCTCCAGTAACCATTTTATGTTGACTGTTAGTCTCTGTCTTAGAGCACCAACTTAGTTCCATTTCGAAATCTTTCTCTTTATTGTCCTCGTGTGCCATATATATAATCTTAGCCACTTGGAAAAGTGCGTCCTTACATGATAGTTCCATAAAGTTATCAAGTTTGATTAATTTTTCTAATTCCGCCTTCGCAGTTTGTCTACCTTTACCTGTTGCTGTACCTTGATACCCCCAATAAGTACCATTTGGTTCTAACATAAATAATTGAGGTCCTAATTGATCATCAATACCCCCAAAAATCGTACAAACACCAAATGGTCTCACAGAATTATATAAAGTATGAGCTTGCACGTATTGACCTAATCTATCAGCCATGGCTTCAATTGGTATCAATTTACTATAATTTTTCTTAAAATTTAATGCTTCTTCACGTCCCCTATTCACTAAATGTCTACCATCTGGTATCAACCCGGAATAAATACAACCAATATGTTTATCAATAGTTTGAATCTTTTTATTCTTATTAGGTACTAACAACTTTGTAGTAATTAGTTTCTCTACACCAAATATCACACCATCCTTATATTTAAGCCCCACAGAGGTTGCACCGTTTTCAACGGCTTTCATTGCATATTCAACTTGAAAATTTCTACCATCTGGTGAAAATACTGAATTGGATAAATCGTAACCAGTACCAATCGATGTCATATTGATGAGATATTTTTATATTTGGTAAAACTAAAACAACAATAGATTAACTTTTTTTTTTCGAAAGGAAACCAATAAAGCTAAAAAAAACTAAACTATATGCTTCGATAAGGACAAAGAAAGGTCAAGACTCTTGTGTCTTTCTGAATAAATTTAAGATTTTTTTTAAACAAGAGGAACTGAATTGGATCACCTGGGCTACTAAAATTTGCCACTCTGTCACGTGACCGAACAGGGCTCACGTGATCGTTTCAATTCATTCCTACGGCTCTTTCACTGCGGCAGGAAAAAGTCGTAGCTGAACAAATCCAAATTACCGAAAACGTCCGTGAAATTTAAATTTCCCTCCAGCAAATTTCGCGTGTTGCCCGCCTGCGAAATTCCTTCTGGAAGGGAATCGTAGGCGGGATCGTACCGGTTTGGCGTGGTGGTACTGGGGGGATCCACCACGGGGATGGGGTCTGTCACTGGTGGATCTACCATGAGAGTGCTTGGTAAACTAACAGGAGGTATTGTACTACCATTTGGTGTGTGGTTACTTATATTAATACCAGCCAACTCCGCGTCTTCATTTATGTATTTGTTTATTTTTTCATATAAACCCTGCAATTGACCTACGGGTGTGACGAGAAAATGACTCTTGGTCTTTAATAGCTCTAAAATATTTAATGTGTTCAGTTTACTCAACCTCTCATTATTTGTTGTTTCAGATATCGATTCTGCACTATTAGTGAACGTAATATTAAACGACATCCTTAAAAATTTGGCCATTCTTGGATCTAATTCATCTAACTTTATTTTATCATAAAATTTACAATTTATTTCACCGTTTTGTAACTTAGCAACTAATAGATCATACATGGATAGTATTTTGAAAGTTGAAAAGTACAAGAATTTAATATTTTCATTTGCAGTTCGATTCATTCTCTTTAGTATTGGTCTCAAAAGATTACAAATTTTCATTAATATCGCAGATTTAGCAGTATTATCATCATCAGTATGAATATTTGATGTGTCGCTACTTTTATTCCCTTCACCTTTCATCAATACGGACTGCGATAATTCTAATCTGGTAATTATTACTAAAATAGTAAACATTGCCGTGGGTAAACCTAGCTGTAAAAATTTTGAGATGTAGTATTTATTTAATCTGGATAGTTTTTTACAGTTTTCATCATGTTCGGTCTCATAATAATATTTTTCATACAATCTAATTAATTCTAAATTATAATAAATTGTTAATTGGAAATATCTGTAAAAATGTTTCAAGAAACTTTTATCATTAACACATTTGTCCTCGAAAAAAATCATTAGGGCATAACTTGTTCTAACTTGAAAAATTTTATTCATTATTTTCACTACAAATAATAAAGTTGGTCTTGCAATAATAATTGATAATTGTGATATCTTATCCTCTTGAAAATCAGTACTACTTTTGTTAAGAACATTTCCTATTTCAATGTTCAATTCTGTTTCGTGTTCAAATTTATCTAAAGCAGCTAAACTTTCTTCAATTTCCCAAAGTGTGACGGATTTACTGTAAGACATGGTTAAGCAATTAATTTTTTGATGTAATAATGATAAGATTGTTCTTCTTAGCACCATAGCATGTAGATCTTTCGAAAATTCACGTGTTCTACTACTGTTTGGTATATCATTTAATATACGATTGATATAATGATCATAATTTTCAATAGCATTGACATTAATAAATGATTCTAATAAATTATAAGTAGGTACTCTAAAACCATTTAATGCACTTTCAAAGCCTGTCATTGAGATTACCGATAACCATAACAATCTTCTTTGATTTATTAATCTTTTATCTTTTGTTTCTGTTATTTGTACGTAATCTAAGGGATCTCTATGAAGACCAATTGCCGATGCTAACATTATTATTGTATTACTTATAGCATGAGTACCAGTTTCCATGAAAATTTCACCTTCATCAGGTGAAAAAACATAATATGACCAAATATACATTAATATTGTTATAATATTTTCATTGGGACAAGCAGCCCAGTTTTCAGCAATTAATAACCTTAACGCAAAAACCATTATTTCATTACCGATTGGATATTTATGTAAAATATCTGCCGTTACATGACTGTCAATATTATTTAATGATTCACCATCATCAATTAAAATCAATGACATGTAGGAAACTTTGACAATTAATAGTAAGATGACTATATTTTCTAATTTTCGTCTAATATCATATTCCCTTAGATTAATTTTACATCGTTGAATGTCAATTGCATCAATGGTTAGTGTGTCCATTATAGAGTCATTAAAAGTTTCAATATCGAAATAAGGTAACAATACATAAATATTTTCCATGAAATGTTGTTTGTATTGAAAAACGACATATAATGGTGGTAGAAAGTTTTCTAAATCGCTAATAAAATTCATTAAAATTTTAGAATAACTATCATCTTTATTGACAAAATTCTCAAATATATTACTTTCATGGTAGTTATCGTTAATATCGTTTGTCCATGGTATAAATGATTTCAAAATTTTATTCATTTCCATTGTTTTCATTTCATTATTATTATTCAATAACCTATCGAAAAATAGATTTATTCTATTAATTTTAACTTGTTTGCTATGAATATTTTTATTTAAGATGATTTCTTTCAATTTAATTACACTATCTAAAATATTAGATTGTTCCTTGGCAATAGAAATTTCTGATGATAAAACTGTAATCAAGACGTTTAAATTCGAATATTTATTTTTCTTACTCTTAACAAAAAGTGATAAGAGTATAGATGCAAAGAATGAATCATTAATCATAAGATAATTACCGGATAAGGGATTGACTTCCTTTTTCATAACTTTTGACATAATTAATCTTGGGTTATGTCTACATAAATTGATACTCAATTTATAGAAGTTATCGTTGGAATGAATGGTACCTAAGGATGTCTTAATGGATGTTACTGAAGAAGCTTCAATAGTCGGCACAATATTAGATTGATTATGATTTGAATTTTCATTATTTGGGGCATCAATAATTAAGTTAGCAATTTTCAATAAACTTCTCTTGTTTTCATTAGTATCAATTTGAAAATTCGAAATGGAGTTAGGTTTGATTAATTTTTTCCTTTGCTCAGTATTAATTTGTCCTTCTACTAGATTTCTTTTGTTTTCTATATGTAATTTCTGTTCATTTAGTAAGAACTTGGTCTTTTTCTGCCAATAATCCAATTCATTCTTTAATGATTTTATTCTTTTCTCGATGGATAAATTTTTAGGCGGTAGTTGATTAATGGTATCATAAACACAAGTAAGATTCAATTTATAGCAACGACTACATTGTGGTTTCAATTTATCGCATTTTGTTTTACTTCTTCTACAAGCTTGACAAACGTACGATAAACGATTTCTCCTTTTGTTCTTTTTATGATTATTACCCGTGAATAATCCAAATTGAGGTTCAGGATTTGGTGAGGTTGTCCTCAATGAAATAGGAGGGGTCTTAGCACTTTGAGCATCATCAGAGAGCGAAGAATGATGAATACCATCCAGAATAGATGGTACGAAATCATTGGATATTCTTGTCTGACCATCCTGCTGGGTCTCGGTATCCTCCACGTTTTCGATGTTGCTATTGTTACTTTGGCGGCCAAAGACTACCTGCAAGGACTTTTCACTTCTCATCTGTCATGTGTCTCAACGTGCGATGAGATTGTGGAATATTGATTTGAAAAAGAATCAAACTCGTTAGAAAACTGAGTTGACAAGATGACAACATCAACCTCGCACTTGTAGCTTGACAAGATACCTATAGAACTAAGGATATACTGAGGGAGCTCATTGAGGTACACTTCTTCTGAAAGTATCCCCTCTGTGGGATTTGCACATTAGTCGCTCTTTTCTTTTGTAATTGAAATTTCTTCACAAAACATTAAAAAGCATTTGAATTTTGAGCCTTCGATTCCATAGAAGAATATGTCATTGGTATACCATTGAGTACATAGGACAACTCTACATAATACAACTTTACATATGTGGCACCCTGGAGGCAGCACCTCCTTAGATGTGCGTAGTGTTCATGTCATACAAAATAACCTCTGGCGTGTAGCGACGGATGTCGTCTGGTACCACCATGCCTGGCATCAAATACAGCGCTAACTTGCGCACACTACGCACACACGACCAAACCCCTTCCACAGTGTCACAATAGATGATCTTGTAACGGTGCTCGATGGGCAAACTAGCTACAATATTGGCAAATTGCAGTTTGCATTCTGGTGTCACCAGCACTATAATATCCTTGCTTGGGTCGCTCAACAGGGCCACCCACTCGATCTTCTCGTTGACACTGACACCATTCACGATAACACACTTCGTACAGCCTCTTCTACTGCTCGCAGTAGTTTGTTGGCCCTCAGCGGTGCTGTCCCTGTATGGCTTATATACATTGTTATATAGCAGATACCCGCCAAACAGTATCCCGCCCAGTATTACACTCTGGGTCCACAAACGTCTTCCCCTACGTGCCATACCAAAAACTAACTGCTACCTGCTTGTCTTGCAATTATCCACAGACCCTGAAACAGCGTGTGGCTTTGTTATACAAATTGCGGTCAATTTACCTTTGATGGTCCTTTAAGTATTCTTTGTTTAGGGTTTATTTCTTTTATTTTATTTTGTTTTATTTATTTTTTTGGTTTCTTCCCAGCTTTTATTCAACCTCATCGTAAAATTTGGGCAAATGGACAAAGTTAAATTTACCGCTACCACTTACCATCTGGACCATATCACCACAGCTTTGAACTGCTTTACCAGCAACATTAACAACAAGGAGTTCATCGTGGTGCATATCGATCAGGATGGTCTCTCTTTCATAAAACAGTTCAATCATAATTTAAAGATTCAATTGTTATTATCTTTTGAATTATTCACAACTTACGAATTTTATCAAGACTTACCACATAACAAGAACAAATCTGAACAACTTTGTCTCAAGTTGAATCATCTTTTGAATAGTCTAAATATCTTAAATAAAGATTTAAATGATGCCATTCAATGCACTCTTAGTTACGATGGCTACGGTACTCCCTTCATCTTAATGTTTGAAGAATCTTACATTGATGAGACCATTGAATATCCGACTTACTTATTGAACGATTCTTTGGAATCTAATACTTTAAATCTACAAAAGGATAATTTACTATTGGAATGCATCATTAACGGTAATATCTTCCATAATGCTTTATTAGAATTAAAAGATATTAATTGCACGGGTTGCTACATCTATTGTAAATTATCATCTCATAACGCAAAAGATAACATATTTGCCCTTATTGCGAAATCAGATTTAGGCTATTCTAAGATTGTCTTACCAAATAATAACTTCATTATGGAAAGATTTAATATTTGGGATCCATACACTGACAATGGTACTTCTTCATCACAAGAACAAGATAATAATCATAAATTGCTATATGATCAACCAATTATGGCATTTTTCGATTTTAACACTTTTGATAGAATACGATCCAGTTGTAAGATCGCATCCAAAATTTTATTAAGATTAGATACATTCAATATCTTAAACGTTAATATACTAAGTCAAACTGACGATATCATTGTATCAAACAAAAAATCGAATACCACCATTGCCAACAATAACAATAATTTACCGCAAGATTATCCCGGTATAATTATCGAAATTTCACTTTCTGCAAAGGAACCCCTAGATGAAATTGCAAAAGAAGATATCGAATCATTCATGTCTACTACTACTATAAGATCATTACAAACAAGGAAAAGAGCCTTAAATAATAACTTAAATGAAAACATTAATTACAAAATACGAAATATCAGTAAAAGTAATAATGGAATAGATGATATAAGTTTTAACGTCTCCAATAATATTACAAATTCTACTCAATGTAACATAAATGACGAACAACATGACCAATCTTTCGATTCAGAAAATAATAATATTCCCTTGTTCTTCTAAACCATTTTCTTTATTCGCATTGTATTTGATGATGATTTATATTTCTTTAGGTTTTATATTTTAGATATATATAATACAAAAAAAATAAGCTAAAGGTAAATATATAATCTCCCTTTTCGTAAATCTATTAAAGTCAAAGTTATTTTTCTTCAATTAATTTATTTATTGTTGAGAGAAATGTTCTAAAATCATAGCTCTTTCATCAGTAGCTTGACCCCAGTTCTTGACAACAACAACAGAAGCACCAACAACCTTTCTGGCGTTACCTTCACGGTCAATCTTACCTAAACCGGCCCATTCACCTAATTGTTTGGCATCAGCAACCTTAATTAATGGAACCTTGTTTTCTGGATCGTTAGCTAAACCTTCAACTAACTTAATAATGTTATCTTCAGTAACAGAAGAAACTAAAACAACTAATTTAGCTTCACCTCTGGTTAAAGCCTTAGTAGATTCTCTTAAACCTCTAGCTAAACCATCGTGAACTAAAGCAGTTCTTAAGACAACTTTTAAAGCATCTTCAATGGTAACTTCAGCAGTTTGTTCAACAACTTCTTCTTGTGGAACTTCAACAATTTCTTCAACGTCAGACATTATTATTTTTAATTTAGCCTCTTTTTTTTATTGACTTCTTCGACAGGTGAAATATAAAAAGACTGCTCAGTGGTTAATTTAAACAAACATCATAACAAGAAAAAAAAAAATATCAATTATTTTTATTGCTTGATGCTCTGAAAAATCGTGAAACTTTCGGGATTTTTTCCTCCAAGATTTTTCAAAAAAAAATCCCCAAAGTTTCCTATTCGGGAAATTTTGGCCCGAGGGCGAGAGAGAATGCATTGATTTTTGATAATGTACGGATTTTCACTTAACAGTCACAAAAACTTGAACATCGTTTCTTGAAGTTGTTTGTGTATATATTATAATCTGGAAGTTAGCTATACAGTTGAAATGGAAGTACATATACGTCCTTGCTATAGACATCAAAATAAAGAACTAAATGTAACTAGTAGATTTAGCAATTGCCATATATTACGTTTTCCACAAAATTTCTTATCTTGCTCAAGTTCCTCCCATGGTAATATGGGAAAGACGAAAATAAAAGTTCGGGTTGGAAGAATAGAGACAAATTAGTGCAAGAAAAACGTTTAATAGTAGAACCTCATTATATTTATTACAAGAAAAAAAAAGATTTTTTAGTTTAACCCTAACCAAATTAAAATACCAAATTAGATTCTGAAAAAAAAAAAATTATAAATATTAATTGAATACATGATACAGTCATAAAAAGGATTGCAGCCATTAAAGTTGTCTTTGAGATTTTCTATAGTGTTTTTTTTTGTTGTAGTTCATTAAAAAATCATTAATTGGTCATATTTCCATATTACCAACAAATTCATTATTCTCAGTGTCATTCCTATTAATATCCATATCAATATCATCATCATCATCAATCGCATTTTCATCATATTGTGGATTAGCACCACTGGTAGTCATATCTTCTTCATCTTCAAAATCAACATCGAAAAAGTCATCATCACTACCCACTATTTTCTCATAAATTACTTTGGCAGCAGTAATTACTTCATCATATGATATCTCAGCACTTGGTAAAGCTGTATACAATACACCATTATCACTTGCTTCAGGAATAAATTTAGTATTAATTTCGCAATTATCTTTGAAAATTTCAGGATTTACGACCGTAAACGGTTTAGTGCAAGTAAATTGTGTATAATATAATTTGGTCAAATATTGAATCTTTTCTCTCCCTACATATTCTTTGAAGCTTTGACCCAATTTAAATGAGTTTATCACTGGTTGACCATTTGGCGTCATTTGTATTAATGTGTCATCTTGAGTAAAATCTGTGGAAGATTCTCTTATTAGACTAGTCTCCATAGCTTCTAAAGCTGCATCAAGATCCATTTCTGCGCGTGGACCTTGTTCAATAGTAGATAAATACCAAATACATGTACCGACAGGACAGCATTCAGAACCAGAACCAATAACAAATACTTGCACTACTTCCTTATTATTTGTCTTCAAAGATTGAGGTGGAAATACAATTACAGCAGCAGATTCATTTTCATGGAACCATTGGGAACAGTCCCTTTCAATCACACAAGTTAATCTATGAATCTTATATTTCTGTTCTGGCACATTATGACTATATTCTGGTGACTGTGTTGGTGAAATGACAACTTTTTCTTCGACTTCCACTTTTGATCCATCTTCAAAAATCGCAATTTTGGTTTCTGGATTATATGAAAGTAATTTTTCATTTAATTTATAAGTTGCACCAGCAACTGCAGCTGATCTACAGAACCCCTGTGAAATTTCACCAGAACCACCATATTTAGAATACAAAACTGGAAATGGACCATATACATCAAAACTACTTAAATAACGACGGATTCTTTGTAATGACCCTGGAACTTTTGCATCAATATTGTAACATAACCCAATGGAAAATATTAATTCGAAGACTTGTGGTTTATCTAATTTAAATTTTTCAACTAAAAATTCAGCTAATGTCTTATCGGCATAATCTTGCCAGATTTCTATATTTTTTTCCCATTCTAAAACAAATTTGATAAATTTCATTAAATTACGTTTTGTCATCAGGGATAAGGTATTATTTGTGAAGATTTCCTGTTTTGTATTTGTTAATTTTTCGAATGAATCATTTTCATATGTATGGAAAGTTGATAGAGATTGAAACTCTAAATATTGATACACTCTTGATTTCACTAAGATGGACAACAAATCTGATTTAGCAAAAAGAATCTTGGGTGACAAATCAATACCAAAATCTTTTGAAGAATATCTACCATTAACATTATTGATTAATGGTGAGATGTATAACTTAGCAGAAGTATAGCAAGGTATTTGATTTTCATTTACTTGAGCAACCCATCTTTTAACTTGCTCAATTGTTAATGTAGCTGAAGAATCACCATAATAATCGTTTGCATCAATATGTAAAACGTTTGAACCTTGCCAAGATAATGCAGCAGCTAAAACACTTTCCACCATACCCGTACCTACAATTAAAACATCCACTTTATCTGGAGTTGTTTCTGGTAATGGGTCTTCAATACCGGCCAAGTGTGGTACTACTAATGGTTGTGCTTGTTGGTAGCTAAAAAAGGAAGGTCTACGTTCAACCATCGATGGTCTACGCTCTGGACTTAACATTTCGTGTAATATTGCTAATTTTATAATATATTAAATCTGTTCACGCTCGTTTGTTTGCTATTAATCCGATTTTGAATTCGAATTATTTAGTTTTAAGTGAATAAAGCAAATCCTTCAATAAAAACAAAGCTAATTCACTTTCTGTTTATTATTACAATTTATTAAAGAAGTAACCAAATTTTGTAGAAGAAAAAATTGTTTGAATAATAATAAATGCTGTTCGATAGGTTAATTGATGTAATGTGACCTGTATTTACGCGTTTAGTGTTATGCAATTAGAGTAAAATTTTTCTTAATCTTAATTTGTATTTTCAATTTAAAAAAAAAAATTTTCACTTACTGTAAAGGGAAACGCTAATAAGTCCGATTGATTATTTCCTGCAGGCCAATTTAGCCATACAGGGACAGATTGGGTAACACAAACTCTAATAGGGCACCACGTAAATATGGTTCACGAAGATTGTCCCTCTTGATGGCCACACCCCCCATGAAATACACGATGCCATTGCTTTCGACGGTGCAACTGCCCACGCTCAGTATAGCACGTGAAGTTAACTTTAAAGAAGAATGTTGTTCCTGACATTTTGATATATTCTGATAACAACGCGTAGAAAGGTTCAAAACGTTAATCATACTATCTTGTTCGAAGTCTGACTTTGGCGTCTCGTAGTGCTGCGTCATTTGAGACTTATCGTGTATATCTCTGCTGTCGTTGGATGAGTAAAGTTCATGAACAACTTTTTCGTTCATTCCGCCAGTGATTATATTCATATGACCTATAGAATTCATATTATGACCTACCAATTTCAAATTAAATGGCTCTACTTCATCACTAGTTGAATTAACGTTCCTACGTGTATCGTACTTTTTCCATTCTAGTTTTGACAAATTGAACAACCACATATCGCCAAGTATTTCTTTATTATCAGAACCACCATGAATAACTATAGTATTTCCAACAGGTATATGTGGATCAGCAATCAAAGGTTTGGAAGCTTTTGTTCTCTTTAAAATATCATACACCTTAATATGTTTTTGCAGATCATTTATTGCCGTATTTTTACCATAAGTACTAGAATCTGCAAAAGTATCTTGCCTTGATATCGAAGTGGCAGAATGTATACTTTTACTATCATTCCCATTTTTATTCGGTTCTGAACCACCGATTTTAACTTCCAATTTTTCAACTGCCTTTCTATCTTCTTCATAATCAATTTTGAAGTTGGCCTCTAGATCCTTCAATAATTCTGCTTCAAATGCGGTTTCATTAAATATGCACGTTTTAGGCAAATCATAACCAAAGAACGCCCTCTTACTTGGCCATATTTCCTTATTAGTATTTGTTTGAAGATTAGTTGCCACTGCTGTCTCGGCAAACTGAACATAATTACCCTTGCCGCGACCTACGACTTTAATATGAATTGCCCACATGTCATTCATTGCTTCATATTTATTATCTCCAGTTTCTCTGTAACCACCTAAAATTATTATCGTAGCAACAGCGATACCATGATTTACACTATTTTGTGCATGATTCAAACGAGGTCTTGACTCCCTTGGAGACATTGACCTTGCTATCAAATTTTCCTCTTGTGTTGATGAATTTGACATACTTTTTGCCATTTTACTGCTAGGGAATTTTGTATCCGTATGCACCATCTTCGTGTTAGTTAATATTGTTGCATCTATAGATGAACTAGAGTCGTTTATATTAGCATTATTAATAACTATAGAATGCAGTGTTGATATTTGCATATGGCCAAATCTAGGTGCAATCATTGGATAACCTTTACTTTGATAAGGATGAGGAGTTACTTCAACTTTTGTAAAATGTAATCTTATTGTATCAAAAACATATGCAGTATTATTTAAAAATGCTCTTTCTTTCAAATAAAACGTTCCATCTTCTTCGGCAACTAATGTTGTCTTGATTTCAAACCCACCAAAATAAAATATGTGATTATCGGTTAGTTGGGATGCTGTCATACATAATAGTGGAGGTGGAATATCACCTGTGACGTCAGCTTTAGTTAAAGCACATGAGGTATAATCATAAACATACATGAATGGATTATTAATCATTCCAGGATTATTGACAACACTTGGTAGTAAAGGTGGTGGTAAATTTTTAATACCATCCACGTAAAATTTATCCAAATTAGGTCTTTCTTCCTCGCATTTATAACATGGTGTTAACCCACCTAACATATAAATTTTTCTATTGATGTCAACTGCACAATGATAAACAAGCACTGGAAATTTGAATTCTGAAAAAACAGACCTCAGTATCGAGCATCCACCATATGAATCATATATTGATGGAACATAATCTAGACCTTTGATAAATAAAGGGCATGTTTTATCTGCGAATAAATCTTTTGAATCATCATCTACCTTCCCTACAAGAAGATGACGACAGTCGTCTCTGATAGTGGGAATCCATAAATTATGGCTTCTTAGGAAATCAAGCTCTTGTAAGTCTACACATAGTAATTTCCTATAGTATTTCCGAAAAGAATTTGCAAAATTTCTCTTGATATAATCGTTTTTATGTTCCAGTTGCTCAGTGTCAACTTCGTTCCACATGGCTCTTCTTACATCACCAGTCAATCCATAATTGGAAATATGTTTCTGAAATGACTTGTCTGAGGCGAATGGATTTAATTCTTTCAGCTTAGTAACGACATCTAGGGGATCGATTTTCTCTCCATCATCTTTTTCCACATCACATTTGTGTAATTGTGATGGATGTTCTGTTAAAATATTCTGTAATTTATAAGGATCCATTCTATCCTCTCTGTTATTTAAGAATGCGTCAACTAATAATCTAAATCTGTATCTTTCGAACGAGCCATTGAAAGCTCCGCCATTAACGGCGTTTGGTAAGTTTGAAGAATTTGTAGTACTTTCAATATTCCCGCTTGAATTACCACCGAAATTAAAAGTAGTAGACGAAAGGTCCGAACTAGATAAAACACTTCCATGTCGATGTGACAGGGTGTTCAGTTGTCTCTTAAAATCGAAATATTGTATCAGATATTTTTCGATTATATCCTTTCTCCGATTAACGCTATATTTATCAGTAATACTTGTAATTAAAGGAGAAAAATTTGTCAGGTATGGCAGCAACGAGTGTTGATTGTTATATTTATTCAGGTTATCATTAGTATCCTTTAACAGTGGGTCTTGAAATATGAGTTCATTCATTTTGAGAGAATTCAATGTATATAGATGGCTTCGGTTAATTATTTTTTTTTTTCTAGTCTTACAAATTGTTTTTCAGGTTTGTACTTGGACCACTGAGAAATGTTCTAGTGAATCAAATATATAAAAATAGCAATGTTTTATATAATAGCTTTAATGATGTATATGTGTTAAAGAGCGGCTTGCCTAGTGTACAAACACTAGGAGCTTTTTCAACTTTTCCCTGGAAAGGGATCCAACAGCAAAGAATATGCAATGAGATGAAAACGGAAACGGAAATTGAAAATCTGAAAAGCAAATCTAAAAAACAGATACCTTACTTAACAAATTATTGAGTAAGCAGATGTATAACAAAACTATTTTTTCAGTTGCCTTTTCTTTCTATTGTGACTTCTATCATTACCATTTTTGACCTGTTGTAAGGGCATCGGAGAATTTGGGTCATTAAACTTATGAATACTTGACACAAAAATTTGGAATTTAGGTTCCTTATGCTTGCCTGTTTTTCTAACTTTATCTTTCTTAATCTTATTATTACTACTACCTAAACTTCTAACTTTACCATTAGTACTTATACTATTAGTCTTGAGAATATTGGGTTGCAAGATTAACGTCGATGTAGAATTATGGAATGTCTTATCTGAACTTGAGGTTAAGGTGGATGATGTCTTCTTCTGATTCGGAATATCTAAATTTGTTAAAGTAGAATTCGACTTGATACTTTTGAAAGAGCCCATTTTTGGTAGTTCTGGTATGGGTAACATATCGATAGTATTCATCAAATTACTGTTTGTATTGTTAGAGTTTGATTTTGGTGTTGGTGATAAATTACCCAAATCCATCATACTTTTATCTAACATTGATATATTTCTTGTAAGAACAGAAACTTTATTGCTAACTTCATTCATATGACTCATTTGAGGTAATGACTTAGTAACACTTGAGTGCAACTGTATGGTTGTAGGCGAAGAATCATACTCATATTCTTTAGAATTTAATATATTATTTGTGTTGAATATACCATTCTTGCAATTAAATTTTTCACCGCTATTGTTAATATTATCATTATTGTGATACTTTTGCAAATTCGGTATCGCCTGTCCATTTTTCATTAATTTCATTCTCTGTGATGGTGTTTTTTGTTGTTGTTCAAAATGTTGTACCTGCAAAGGTGATTTTGCGTCAAAAGTTGGTGTACTCATATTGACAATGGTATCCTTTCTAGCCTTTTGGAAATCAACTAATGCACTATTTGATGAACTCATCATGTTTTTTGTAATATATGGCGTTCCCATATCATTCAGTATTCTTCTACCATATGGTGTTAAAGACATTGACAATTTTTTTGAAGGTGATGCAGAATTTGGTACGTAACTGCTAAACATAAGGTTAATATCAAGTTTCCTCAAAGGTGTCCTTGTCATATTAGACAGTCTATCAGCATTGATATTACCGTTAGTATTGTCATTAATAGTATCATTAGGATTTTCATTTTCATTCTCGTTATTTGATATATGTTGGTTAGTGTTATTTACTGAATTGAATAAATGTAATAGATTTGATGTCTCTGAATTGGTGTTATTATTATTAGTTAGAATGTTAAGTTTATTGTTCATTTTATTTAAATTATGTGAGTTGTTAGTCCCCGTCATGAATCTTAAGGGTGATTTTGCTGGGGTATTACTGAATAAATTCAATCCAGCTGGTGAATCATATAAAAAATCTCTTAAATGTTCTGGAGACGGTAGTAAAAAATCTTGTTGAATATTAGTGCTGTTTTGTTGGTTAATATCGTTATTTATATTGTTTAGATTTGCCAAATTACTCATATTATTCATGTTAATATTGGTATTATTATTATTATTATTATAACTCTCACGAATGCCATCATCTTTACGATTTTTAAAATGCTTATTCTTATTAACTGATAAATGAATGCTTTTATTATTTTTATTATTTGTTGTATTAATACGGTTATTCTTCTTTCTTGTGTTATTTGAATTGGGCATATTGATAACACTTGACGGTTGTAAATTGCTATCCTGAAGAATATTTTGATTACCTTGATTATCATTATTTCCAAAAGTGTTTCCATCCTTGTTAAGCAAATGAAAATTTAATGTTTTATCAATAAATGAAGAATCAGGATTTCTAACATGGAAGCTACTATCATTATGAAAATCTGGGCTCAGTGTATTGTCAATCGGATTTTGTTGAAAATGCTGGGAATATTGTTGTTGTTGTAGATAGAATTGGTTGAAGTTTTGATTTTGAAATGGGACACTTTGTTGTGATAAGTTTTGCATATATTGTTGATAATTATTGGCACCCATATTGATACTATTATTCGTGTTGTTATTTAAAGAAGTTTGTGGTGGGTTGTTGATTGAGAAAGGAGTTGGAAATTGTTGTTTAGAAGGCAGTGGAGAATTGAAAACATATTTTAAGTTGTCAGATAAAGTCTTGAAAAAATTTGGATCATTATCGCTAATATCATTTATTGTCACAGTGGAAGGTATAATATTTTGATTACTGTTGACCTTGAGAGTATTATTGTTTCTACGAGTCAGAATTGCAGAATTCGGGCGAGAGATAGGGAAATCTTCAATATTTATGTTATTCATATTCATGTCGCTATTTGAAAAAATAGCATTATCCTTTTTATTTTTTCTAGCCATTATACGAAGCTAATGATGGAAATATTGAGAAACAAAAAAAATTTGAAAAGAAGATATTCGTAGCGTATCTATAGCAATGGAGCAAATTTGATATTGCAATAATATTGGCTTAAAAGGCCCGAATAATAATAGATATTGTCTGATTAATCAAAAATCAAACGAATAAAAGCAGCAAAAAATTGGCGAACAAAAAGTTTTCTACAACTTTTATTCCAAATACTGAGTTTTGATCTATAGCAGCAATATGACAAGCTCGTAAAAAAATTGTATTATATAAGCACTTTATGTTACAATGGATATCTTAACGCTATTGTTGTTCAAATCCTTCGTGATAGTATCTGAAACAGAAAATGTTTATAAATAAAAAATTAAATCTGAGAAAAAGAGAAAAGTAAACAAACAGACGAGAAAATCCGGAAATGCGCACTCGAAAAAAACGTGAATTTGTTGATTTTCGCGATTTTTGATTTGTCCAGGGGAGCAACCTGAAACATGCACGTGATAGCATCTGCACGTGAGCTGGTTGCTAAAGGCTGACTATCACGTGCTGCCTTTAGATGCACGTGACTGCTAGATCGAATTTGTCTGCTTTTTGAGATCCCTCCTTTCCCGTTTCGGTCATAGTGCGAATTGTAGTATAAACAATAATGTGACTTCGAAAAAGTAAACATTACAGTTTGTAAATTTCGAATTTGTTCAATTTGTTACTATTTTGATATATCAGTGTTTTACCGTCAATAATACATCAATTGGGTACTATATCTTTTACGCTGTTAAGTGTGCCCTATTACTCGACTTCTGCGATCCAAACACTAAAGAAGTAGTTATTTAACACTTTCGAAATAATTTGTACATCGTCCTGCTCTTACTCTCAAGAACCAAAGATCAATATATCTGAACAGTGTATTTGTTGTTCCCTTTTCCATTCTATTTTAATCTCTGAGTTTATTCTCTCTGCAAACAAACACTTCACTCGCCCTCGTTATCAAACTCGATATCCAAATTTAACCATCTATGTTTAATGAAGATTCTGCTATACATCCTTCCTTAAATTCCGATCACCAAGCATCTGGCAACTTTTTCACTAGTGTTGATGTTAATCCGTTGCTCCATAAAAATGAAACAATGACTGGCTCATATCTTCGAACCACAAAACCATATAATCTTGCTAATGAAATGCAAAATTCTTTGGGAAGTTTTCATGATTTGTCTGAACCGTCAAACGCTATTCATGATGTTTCGTCAAATAACGATATACTTTCTGGTGATAATCAATCAAATGATCAGACTTCAATGAAGTCGCAATCGATGACTAATTCGAGCTCAGATTCTGTTAAAGACTATAAGCAATATGGTCAAAAGCATTTTAGTTCCTATAATAACAATAAAGATGATTCTGAAATGGAACCTGCAACCAGTTCAAATAATAATAGTATTATTTTTGATACAGTTAAACAAAGAACAAAATCTTCCAATAGAACTACTATGAATTTGGATTCTAAGCCGCAGTTTGCCCAGTACTTGAAACATGCCCAGCCTATAAGAGCAGAAAACCAGAAGAATCCTAATTCAACTACATTTCAAAATGATATCACCACTAATAAGGCCCATACTAAACTTCCCTTTTATAACAATAATCCTAAGTATAATACTGGTTTCCTTCAAGATAGTCATAGTAGATTAGAAAATGTCAATGCTCCCCAAAATATACTTAATAACTACAGCAAACCATCAGAGACAGAAGCTGACATGATAATTTTCCCAGATTTTGACGACCTACATGGTAATGTAAGTACTTTCAGAAAAAAGACTGATAGAGGAAAATATTGGAACCAAACTTCGAAAAACCAGTTAGTTAATCATTCCAATCCTACAACTTTCCAAAATCCTTCGAGGGAGTCCATAGATCAATATATGACAAAGAGAAGCTATAATCATGCTTATAACACAGTTCAAAGTGCTCAATTTAACAAGTCAACTGATTCTACTGAATATGATCCCGCTAAAGAAGCACATAAAACTTTTTCTAAATTAGTACAACAAAATAATCTTGTAAATTTGATAAGACCTGATGATTTTGGCTATGAGTTTCGAGCGGATACATGGGTTCCAACTAACGACGCTCAAGACATTTCGACTAGTCATACAGAATCAAATAATGTGTCTGCTGCTTCGAAATTTGTTGATGATACACCACTACCTCCTCCAAAATTGAAGAACCTAAACCAGAGTTTAGCAAGTACACCGATAAAACCACAGCAGCATCAACAAAAATCAAACAGGTTTAATAATATCACAAAGATGATGAATAATGAAGCTAATGGGAAGCAAATTCATGATCATACTATCGATAACGATTTGAAGAAAAATAATTTATTAGATGTAGGTAATGTGACTGACATCCATGAAATTTCTTTCGACGATAATTATTGTACTCAAAAGGAGGCATTAGTTAACAGCATAACTGATACAATACCTGCATCTACTTCTTGGAATGAAATTAGAGAAATTGATCTAATAAATCGAAATTTGATGACGGCATTCAGCATAACAAATTTCCTGCCCAATTTAATCAAACTGAACCTCTCTGGTAACGAAATAAATAGTATAAGTGCAAATGATGATTTTAAATTTATTAAAGATTTAAATTTGTCTAATAATCAATTAACAGGAAAATTGATTGACTTTAATGTAAATAATCATATTGAAAAGATAAATTTATCCGATAATTTGATTGAAGGGAATTTCAGTACTTTGACAGAAAAGCTGATTAATCTGAAGGAACTAAATTTATCTAAAAACAAGATTCAAGAACTGACATTTTTGAATCCAATCAGTACAATACAAAACATTGATTTGAGTTATAACAATCTAAATGGATCACTTGATTTCGCTAAATTAATAGAATATACTGATAAGGACGGAAGGGACAAGACTGCTAATAGTAGAAAACTTTATGGTTGGCCGTACGTTCAGAAGCTGGATTTATCAAATAATAATATTAGAGAAATCAAAAATTTACATGTACTAGAATCTTTGGAGGAGATAAACTTACAGGGAAATCCACTTTTACACATAACAATGACAAAATCACTTGATAGGCTTAGAAAAATAAACTTATTAAATACGAGATTACGTACGTTCAGTATAGTATCTAACAATCTAAACGACTCAACGCTTCGTTGTGATGCCTTGACTGGTCTATTCGACAGAACAACTCTATGCTTGAATAAGGAAGATGATGAGCTCACCTATGTCAACGACTCAATGAGAATCTCAAATACTTCCATTCTTCCTAGTTTAACGCATTTACAACTGAATAGTTTCAAAGTTCTAGAACAATTAAACTGTAATTTTTTATCACATTTACATATTGATGACACAAATGAAATCGTTTGGTCTAAAATACCAAGAACATTACAAGAATTGGTTATTACTAATAATGATAAGTTAAAATCGCTACCTCCATGTATCAAAATAAGTAATGAAAGAACGATAAATAGTGATATTTATTTCCACGTCTTGACCAAGCTAATATTGATCAATAATAAGTTAAATAATTGGCTTGATATTATTAAATTTATTCCTTTCGCAAATTTAGAGTATGTTAATCTAAGTGGTAATCCAATAACTGATGAATTGACGAAATCCAGATCTAAGAACTATAGCAAGTTTGAGAAAGTTTCCGAAAACGGTACTATAATTGAATACAACGAAGATATTGCCAAATATTACAAGATTTTGTTGACTTCATCGCAGCACTTAAAACATATTGTATTATAGTTTATAGAGTTTAAGCCAAAAGAAATGTTAAAGTCGGCAAAATATCATTTACCTAGTGAGACCACGTGCTCTCTCTTCTAATTAGTAATATTAGTAATATTTTGGAGTAGAAAGAAAAACAATAGCCGGACGGAATGTACGGCTATGACGTAAGGCTGATATGAACTTTAATCGGAGTTAACCAGTTCAACAATAGGAAAAGGGACTTCCCCACAAAATTTTAGCCATCTACTTAATTCATATATAAGCGATAAAAACTGCTGATTTTTTCTCTTCTTCCAACTGACTTTTCACTTCAGCCTTTACTTTATATTTCTTCGAAGAGGTCTTCTAACCAATCAAATTCTAAAATTTGATAGGTCTCATCTGCGGAATTTGCCCAAATAGGAAATTTTTAAAACAATAATAATGTTATCTAGAGCTACTTTAAACTCTACAAGAATATCGCTTAAAGCCCAATTAAGGTGTTTTTCTCAACTACCTTTGCATGTGCCAATCAAGCTTCCAAACGGATCAGAATATGAACAACCAACTGGTCTATTTATCAATAACGAGTTTGTTCCTTCAGCACAACATAAAACTTTCGAAGTTATTAATCCTTCGACTGAAGAGGAAATTTGTCACGTTTATGAAGGTAGAGAACAAGATATTGATCATGCTGTAAATTGTGCAGAAAAGGCTTTCAAAGGTGATAACTGGTCGAAGATTGACCCATTCCAAAGAGGTCAAGCTTTGTACAGACTCGCAGAGTTGATTGAGAAGGATAAGGAAATTGTCGCCTCTATTGAATCATTGGATAACGGTAAAGCCATAAATTCTGCCAGAGGTGATATTCAATTGGTGATTAACTATTTGAAGTCATCTGCAGGTATGGCAGATAAGATTGATGGTAGAAACATCAATACTGGTGATAAATATTTCTCGTACACAAAGAGACAGCCATTAGGTGTTTGCGGTCAAATTATTCCTTGGAATTTCCCATTATTAATGTGGGCTTGGAAAATTGCTCCTGCTCTAATAACTGGTAATACAGTTGTCCTGAAAACTGCTGAATCTACTCCACTATCTGCACTTTACGTATCTAAATATATTCCCAAAGCCGGAATTCCTCCTGGTGTAATTAATATTGTTTCAGGTTTTGGTAAGATTACAGGAGAAGCTCTAACAAATCATGCAAAAGTCAAAAAAATTGCCTTTACAGGTTCTACTGCAACAGGTAAACATATTTACCAAAATGCAGCCAAAAATTTAAAGAAAGTTACTCTAGAGTTGGGTGGTAAATCACCAAATATTGTCTTTGCCGATGCTAATATGAATCAAGCTGTCGAAAATGTTATTGCTGGTATATTTTACAATTCTGGTGAAGTTTGCTGTGCTGGTTCAAGGGTTTATGTTGAGTCTAAGGCATATGATTCATTTATGGAGAATTTAAAGACTGCAGTCGAGAAGGTCAAAGTAGGTAATCCATTTGACGAATCAACCTACCAGGGCGCTCAAACATCACAAAATCAATTAGATAAAATTTTAAGATATATTGAAATTGGTAAACAAGAAGGTGCTTCCATTGTAACTGGTGGTGAGAGGTTAGGCAAACGTGGTTTTTTCGTTAAACCAACAGTGTTTGGCAATGTCAAAGAGGATATGAGAATCGTGAAAGAAGAGATTTTTGGTCCTGTTGTAACAGTTACTAAGTTTGATTCCTTAGATGAAGTTGCAAATATGGCGAATGACTCAGAATACGGATTAGCTGCTGGTATCCATACCACAAATGTTAATAATGCAATTGTTTTGTCTGATAAATTGAACTCTGGTACCATCTGGATTAATACTTATAATGATTTTCATCATATGGTGCCTTTCGGTGGGTTTAACGCCTCTGGTCTTGGTAGAGAAATGGGTTTAGAAGCAATTGATAATTACACACAAGTTAAAGCTGTACGCATCAAATTAGATAACTGAAATCTGGCTAAATTGAAATCAATTCAATAACCTTTACCGACAAAAGAAAAGTTTATATCATACATAAATTCATATATATTCATCATAATCATATTTTTAAAAGCTTAATGATACCCCAGGAGGAGGCAAAAATCAAAACGAATATTGGCTATAAGGTTATTGCTTTCAAAAGTGAATATATTATCTTTAAGAAAAAAGATTTCTCTGTGTTATCTATTTTAATGATGGACATAACTATTCAAGGTTATGGAAGGTGATGCTTTACTTTTCAGTCGAAAGCTGAAAAAATGGCTTTCCTTTCAATTCTTTTGACTTTATTCCACAATGGTTGCATTTATTATTGTCAATTGCTTTCAAAATGCACAAATAGCAGTAAACGTGTTCACAGCACGCTATCTTGTATGGATTGACTGGATATTCCAAACATAATGGACATTGGTCGCTAGACACTGTTTGATTAGAATTAAGATGATTTCTTGCCAAGTCATTCTTATTGAAAATGGTTATCATATTAGGTATTATCGTCAAATTTAAAAACTCTAAGATTGTATTCCAAAGCAGCTGTCTATTCTGATATTCTATACCTGAGTTGATGACATTACTAATAAATGTCGATTTGCCTCTTGCTAATGAAATGGGGCTGATGTTCAAGATTCTTTGTAATATTGATATGAAATGTTTCTTCTCACTGTTCTCAGGCGACATATATATGAATTGCACCATATTACTGAAATCTAATATCTTATAAATAATCAATATACGTCTATAAAATTTAAACCATTTGTCATTTGCATTGAAGTTATTCCTATTGAAGAAATAGTGTGATATTTTCTTACTCAAATAGAATCCTAAAATTGTAGCAAAATATAGTTTCGCTCTGTTGGTACGAAATGAAAGAGAACTCAGCTGTGATCCATAAGTGCTCAAAGACTTCAAAGATTGAATATATTTTGTCGAGAAAAAAAACACTAAGGTCTCTAGTAGTAACTTCCATTCATCACGGTTTCGGGTAAATTTATAAAGTTGATCAAATTGAGACCAGAAAATGTTGTACAGTTCTGTATCTAAAGCCTGTGAATCCTGATAGGTAACTCTCAGCATATGTTACACTGCAGACTGAGTTTCAGACACTGTTCTTTCTAAACTGCTGAAGGGCTACTATTGAAAAGTTGTGAGTTTTCTTCCATTCAATATTTGATTTATGCGAAAAAAAAAAATAGAAACCAATACCCTAAATTTATACAGATCTGGGTATTGCTAATATTTGTCTTCCTTGTGAAGCTTATAAGCATTGCCACATGACGGTTTACTATAGGATTTTTGAAGAAATGTATTCCATTCAAATAGCAGGTACTTAGGCTATATGGGAGAAATGGATACTATTAGGCAAAAATCATTAGTCTATATACTCTGTTGGAACTATATTCCACTTGCTACTTTATCATACTCAACCACGGTACATCTGAAAGGCACATCGCACTTTTACAACTTCTTAAATGCCTTGGTTGGAACACCTTCAAAGGTAGGAGTTGCTGCCGCCAAAATTTTAACACCTTCTTGTCGGAGGCTAATTTAAGCAATTGCTTTGGTAGTAGTTTGAGACCTGTTGACTTTGAAACTGCAGAAAGAGGAAGAAAGTCTTCTGAAAGGAATAATATCGAAAAGTGACATATTTTAGGAATTAATGTAGATTTCTCAAGCTTGTCCGAAATGTTTATCATTCAAGACTTATATGAAGCTGTAAGAAAAACTTTTACTCACACTTGAAAGGACATTTCTTTGTTTATACAAATATCTCAGTGGTAAATATCAGAGATTTACCAAACACGGTTTTTGTTTACGAAGATCAAAGTAAAAGTTGATATTGCAGCATCAATGGTAGAAGCAACAATCATATTCTCAAAAAATAAAAATGGAAGTAATTTGTTCATAAGAGCAATTAAGTTATTACAAAAAATATCGAAACCTAAAATATCAATGTGGGTTTTATTACTCTTTAAAGGTATAGGATCAGAAGAAACTTCCAACAAATCTCTGGGAAATATCATAATAAGATTCCCACTTATATTAAAATCTAATTCCGTCTCCTTAGGTTGAGAAAAACGTTCAATATCACAGAAATATTTTCCATTAGCACTATTATGGCCAAAATCAGAGCCAGTGTGTGATATGGCACTTGAGAAACGTGTATAATGGGAATGAAAAAAGTTATTTAACAAATCTATATATCATAGTCGCGATAGCATGATTACACTTGATGTCAATGGGCTTCGGATGAAAAGATGTAACATCGTTTACAAGAATTTAATTAATT
Organism: Grigorovia humatica; assembly: GCA_030462875.1. Lineage (NCBI taxonomy): Eukaryota > Fungi > Ascomycota > Saccharomycetes > Saccharomycetales > Saccharomycetaceae > Grigorovia > Grigorovia humatica. The sequence continues at coordinate 5,430 of JAMSGM010000014.1, read as the reverse complement.
ATTATTAATGTTCACAAAAAAAAGTACATCAAGCATCATATTTTTTATTTTTTATTTGAATTATGAGTAGTTTACGAGAAGCATCAACAACCCTAGTACGAGATTGAATGGAAACGAATATATCACGTTTGAGCATTATTAAACTTTTGGACAGTAAAAGGGTGTCAAACCAAAATACTCCATAAAATATTCGAGATAGCGATTGGTCAAGGAAACAGCTTCTTGACAGCAGTTCCTATCTTTATTAGCTGGTTTAATATAACGAGAACTGTACTTTGTATTAATAAAAAGATCAATGTTTAAACCAGTGCAGCGCAGAATACTCAAATTAGGGATAGTTGATCCAAATCTAAGATTTAGCCATACAAGAACCATAACTACTTTAAAATCCCTAGCCTAAGATACATCAGCTCTAGTGGCATCGGCAACCCTTTCTCTTCAATCCTTTTTTATCAATGATTCGAACCATGCTTTCTTTTCGGAAATACAGAAAGGATATTTCAGCGTTATCATCAATTAGGGTATTCTCACCTAAACCCACTTCGTATCTTTTGGGCCACTGAACCAAATTTGAAAAATATATTTAATGTAACACTGAAACTAAACTTTACCTATTAATAGTAATTGCAGATTGATGTCAAAATGTCCATTTGCGATCTCAGGGTGTTTTGTTAAACTTTATTTGTTTCTAATAATCAAAATTGAATTAAACTATCTTATAGTTAAACGGACTTGATAGTTTACTGAAATATCACATCTTTATACAAATAGTTGTTCATCCTGTCTTTCTTGAGACCTGCTTCTGTTTGGAATTCTGCACCTGATAAAATGAAGTCTATCAATATATTCGCTATGTATCTGGGTGGTAATTTCTGTTTAGTGAAAAGAAGTATTTTTGGTAAGATATTTTTAGGTACTAAATTGGCAAAACTCGGCTGACTTGGGGTATACAATCATCACTATTGCGTACGGTGTATACCATCTGTTTCACTGAGATGCAGTATTATCTTGTGCTTGACTGGTTGCTGTGATTGCTATGTTTGACAGATTTAGGGCTTTGAAACCAGAGCTGATAAATCAGAAACACCTATTTTTTTAATAGACAAGCTTCGAAAAGTCCGAATGAGATTTATCGTAAATTTCCTATTTCGGAAATCCATATCAAACCCACAGGAAATAAATTGAAACAATTATTTTTTTTTGCTTTATAAACATTTATTTTGGTACACATTGAACAGGACCAAAGTAGTTTATTATTGGTTGTGATTAAGCGTGTCTGTGAAATACTTTCTGATCCGGAAAAGAAGAAATATTTGCCTCTATACTTCACAAAGATAAAAGAGAAATATGAATGTATTATACTTGCAGTCTGATTATGTATGACAGAGAATTATTCAAGATCAAAGATAACATAGAAAGAGGTGTACACTTGTAAAAAGTAGGTTGACTTGTTGGAATTTAATTTTTCTGCTATCAAGGGAAAAGAAATTATATTTTAAAAATGTTACCTACAAGCTGGTTTATACAGCATAACTGATTAGACTTTTACTATCTATCGAAATTAAATACTCACTAAAAACCTTGAGTAGAAAATTTATAAATCAGAGAAACTTTTTCACAAGTGCTAAAACCTTGTTACCCTATTACCCGTGATATTCTGAGGACAGCAGCAAGTTGCTTAAATCATTGTGTCATTTGTGTTACTTATAATACAGCTCAATTTTAGTATACTTAAAGCCATAAGCAGTAATGCTACAATGACGGTGGATACCAGAAATATGTCATACAAAATCTGTTGTTTTAAGATAAGATCTTCTTTAGTGACAGCAAGTTTCATCAAAAAAAATGATTCAATTAAATCAGTGGTTGTCATGCTGGCGAAAACCATCAAAAATATAAGGTCCATGACAACTTCTCAAACGCTTTTCCAATAACAAAGCATGCTGCACTAAGCTAAGACCAGAGCTGATCCCGCAACATAGTGGGACAAATAAAATAATTTGCCAAAACTTTTGAGAATTTGCTGCACCTATCAACCTAATAGTACCCAGGATACAACTAAAGATCAGACTTTTATCAACATTTAGTTTTATAAAAACACTGTCCGAATGCACCTATAATGTGTGCCAAAAAGGTTCCAAGAAAACTCAATATCTTAAAATCTCTTGAGTAATGGCTAAAAGTTCTGTTCTATTTGATGATAAAATAAAATTAGTGTGTAGTACCTGATCATTAAAAATGACGACAAGGAAGCTAAAGAACAAGCTCTGAAAGTAAAGCATTGTATCACCTTCCCAGTCAGCCGGATTGAAAGTGCATCGTTAATGGAGTTCTCTAATTTTTCGTTTGCAGCTTCAACAACCGCTTCTGGAGGAATTGCTATCACTCATAAGCCAAATTTTTGTCGAAACCAGAATTATTAACTTAGAAGAAGTTTGAATTTTTAGTTAGTGCTGCTAGTGATTTCAGCAGATCATGCTTTTGATATGCTGCTAAGAGTACGTAAATTTCGTATTATAGTCTATCTTAATCCTTGGAATATCGAACGATATGAAAAATTTAAAACATTATCCAAACATCGTGCAAAAGTTCGTGAATTAGAAAAAAGATAAAGTGGCCTCTTTCGCATTAAAAAAGTTTAAGTTCATCCTTTTCCGTAATTCAATCTCGTCAGATGAGATTCTCATCCACGTTTCGTACCGGTTTTCAAAACAAGAGAACCGAGTGGAGTTGAGAACTGAGGGATACATTTCTAGTACAAATCCTTGTTGTATATTTTTGCTTTTAGAACTCTAAAATATTTTTTCTTCTTCTTCTTTCAAAGTTAATTTTTCGATGCTCATAGTGTTTGCGGAATGTGAACAAAAGAACTATAGGAAGTTATATAGTTATAATTTGGCTACAGTAAAGTTTCTTTTTGGCTCACTTTAGTATCATACGTTTCTTAACCCTTTACTGCCATCTTCCTACACATCCAACATTTGAGCAGTGCTTACTCAGGGAATATGATGTATCAATTTGTTCATGTATCCACATATAATAGTTTAGCGAGCAATTTAGAGTTTCCCATATACATTGCCATAGTTAAACAAACAAACGTGCCAAATGTAGACAGTATCATTATGTTGTTGGCAGCAGGATAAACTGGGTTTCCTGATAGCTCGACCTCGAAAATTGCCGCATCCCAAACGGAAACTTTTTTCGAGATGAAGGGAAAATCAAAAAAAAAAAACGTTGCACAAATTTGTAGAACATACATAGTAGCTGTTTTCAATTACTTGGCATCTCCACAGCTTTACTACTTGAAGTACTGCTTGAAGTAAAGCTGTAGAGAGTGCTCTTTTATTTATTAACAGAATGCAACTTGTAGCTTTAACTGTATTAAATTAATAGCTAAACAATTATGCATTCTGTACCCTAATGTTTCATTTTGTTCCATAATATCGATGTACTACCACAAACGTCAAGAATACCTATATCTTTAGAACAAGTGCTTCAGAAGCAAGATACTTATTCACTGGGAGAGAGGGAGTGTTTTGTCCACATATTGCAACTTATATTGCTGTTAGAATTGGAGTAATATTTCAGCAAATTTTGGTGCCATGATACCATCCTAGATCGCAACTATTTATTTTTTTCCCTTAAAAGACACCCGTGCAGTATGTCAGTGCACATCTTATTTCAACTTTGTGTCATTACTTCCATTGTTTTCTTCTTTGCTCAAATTAATTGATTCATAAATCAACTCAAAGATATGATCTATCATATAATCTCACCACCAGAGCTGTTATTAGTAAGAAACCAAATCTATCTACTATAAATTGTTGTAATTGTGCCACGTATAGCTAGTAGCTTAGCAGTGCACTGTCACTTGGATATCACCCAATTTACTCAATTAACGAATGAGTTTTCACTTGTTTAAACAATCGTTAGAGCCAACTAATTACAAAAGAGGACTATAAGGAGAGAGCGCAATACTTTCAAGAGATGTTGTATAATTAAACCATTTCAGATACGAAGATTGGATTTACATTGAATATGTTGCAAGACAAAGCTGCCCCGCTTATTAGTAATGCAAGTGATAAGATGAACTAGGCTGTTAGGACGACTATATAATATCTTTATACCATCACGGAACTAACTTTAACTTTTTTGAGATAGGACTAATCAAACAGAGATACTAAAATAAAGATAATAGCAGATAAGTTTATAGCAAAAAGCTACGATTTAAAATCAAGTGATGCAGCAATAATTTGGATTGGTAATAACTTGATAAATGGTTTTTCAAAAGTCAACTCCCAATTAGTTGAATAAACAGGAATACACCTCTATCATGGAAACTATCGCACGCAGGTGCTGAACTATATACTACATGACAAAGCTATTGGTCAACCACAGTTTTCTATATGGATTATTGGTCTCTCCTCGCGTTATTATTTTCAAAATTCTTTTAATTCAAATAAGAGACAAGATAGTTTGTTGCGGTACACCAGTTGACTGTATTTTCTTTTGAGGAATACTACAAACTTATTAGAGATGCAAACACTTTGATTTTTCTTTCGTGGAAAGATTCCCAATTTGAAGCTATCAAGAAATGGAATTGAGGATGTGCTCTAATATCGCAACTTAAAAATAATGAATAAATGAAGATAAGTAACGATTGAAGCCATCAGAAACAGTTGAAGCAGAATCATTTTGATTAATGTCGTGGAAAGTTTCAAAGTTTTCTGAATTATTGTCTTGGATAAACTTTCGATTTAGTTTTATCCCTAATTACTTGACCACTTCCTCATCAGAAATACTCATCAGTTCATGTTAATAAACATTCTTTTACATCAATTTTTTTACAATGCTGCATAATTTCTTTCCTGAAATAATTTTTTTTTGGTCCTAATCGTGGAAATTATTTTTCTTAAACTATTGGTTAGTTTCTGGTTTATCCTTACTATCAAAAAATTTGGTGCTAAATAGTTGTCTGAGACTTATGCAAAAGCAAACGCAGATGGTCCCATTATTCAACCCAAGACTAATATAGTGGCACTTCTTTCTTAATTAAACAACACGATGAAGTAGTCATATAATTGAATTAGTCATACAAGTATATTGTCAAGCCCGCACCTTTCTTTATTTTTATTATTTCATTTGCATAAACTCCTTTTCTTCAAGAATTTAGTAGATATTTCTAACGACTTTTAGGTCCTAGAATCCGATGATACGGAAGTTCTATTTACTAGATTTAACTAATTCTTTGATAGAGCAATCGAACAAGAAGAATACTATTACTTCGTAGTTTTATGGATCAAGTTATTTGCATTTGCTTTTACGGAATGGTCTGACCACAGCTTTGATTGCCCAAAAAAGCATATTATCCATTATAGATTCTTATTAGATTCCCTAAAATGCCTTGTTTGTTTCTCAATATTTAGAAAG